>CABHPH010141767.1:1440-14484 GCA_902168325.1 Peromyscus nudipes | reverse complement strand
AGAAGAAGAAGAAGAAGAAGAAGAAGAAGAAGAAGAAGAAGAAGAAGCAGCAAAAATCCAAATCACACACCCTCAGTGTTGAGGGCGGACCAGGAGCTAAACCATCGTCTCATTCTTTCAACTGTCTCTGTGGCATCCAGCCACGTGATTGACCTCTGTTTGCATTTTCCCCATGGTAAACCTCTTGAGGGACCACATCCTCTTCCGGTTACATCAGTGGGAAAAATCCTTCATTTCCTCGAGGAAATGGTCTCCTTGTGTAGCATTGTTTCTCTTAACAGCCCAGAGGCCAACTAACTTCAAAGATCAGTTGGGGGTCCTCCATAGAGAAGAACATGGCTGAACCCCACCCCAGATGGACTGACTCAGGATTGTCATGGGTGGCTTTGGGAGTCTGTACTTTAAACAAATACCTAGGTGTTTTGGGGGTCAACACTGAGCTCAAGAACAATAGCTGAAAGGTACATTAAAAACTCCCCATGGGTTTCCTGCTGGTCAGCAGATGCCATGCCCATCTGGCATAATGTTGAGGTGCCAGGCTTCCTGACTAGTGTTCCTTCTAAATTAAGCAATTTTCTGGCCTCAGTTTCTATACAAGTCCACAGCTACGGCTGCTGTCAAGTTGTTCATGGTGTTATAATCAGGGAAAGAAACAGCCCTGAAGGACATGCATCTATACAATTACAAAGGCTCAGATGACTACACAGAGCTTCATAAAATTCTGGGATATTAGAATTAGGGGTCCTTAAAGACTAAGTAAGGACAGTTAAAACTAGAGGTTTAAAATACAGCACAGTGGGTATTGTTATTTACCCAATAAACAAATTACATAAGTAAACTCAAGAAGTACGTACCTGGGGTTTCAGTCTCTCTGTGTCTGTCTGTCTGTCTGTCTGTCTGTCTGTCTGTCTCTCTCTCTCTCTCTCTCTCTCTCTCTCTCTCTCTCTCTCTCTCACACACACACACACACACACACACACACACACTAATTCTTGTCTAAATATCTGAAACCCTCCCAAATCCCAAATACCACAAGAGGAAAATGCTACACCTCATCTCATGGAATAGGTTCTGATCAACATAAGATGGCTATGAAGCAAGTGAGTTTTGTACTCAGACTTGGGTCCTACCCTCTAAGCTTGATAGGCATATGTGAGTATTCCAAACACTGAAATGCTTCTGATCCAAAGTGCTCTGGATTCATACTTGGTCATTATATGACTTGGGGACATTTGGGGACATACTCTAACCTTCTGAAATTAGTGTTAAGAGCACAGCCATGTTCTCCCTGTAGCATGGTCTTTGGAGAGGGTGAGCGTATTGATGGAGGAAGTCTGAGTATGGTCTCCATGGGGATGCTGTGGCCACTACCCGTTTTAGTCTAGTGAAATACAAGGGATTCTGGGGTCATTCAAAGTAGGGCAAGGTGGCGATGTGGGTTTTGACAATTTAGCTCTATTTAAACTCTCCCATTTGTTTCTAAGAACCCAGCCCTTTGTGCCTGTACCCTCTTCCGGGTTTTATTCCAGTGGTTCCTTTTCTTCACTGCAGCCTCCCCAGAGCCAGTGGCTACTTACTCTTCATCTCAGGGGACCCTGCTTATATAAAGCCTCTGGGGAGCCACACTCTGTCTTAGCTGCACCTCAAGGGGCTCCTGCACTTTCCCATTTTTTCCTAACGCAGCACAATAGCTCTGTGGCCTGTGTTCTGGTTTTATCCCCTTCAAGACTATGGGATCCTGAGATCTGGAACTTAACCCCAACAATTTGTATGGTGCTTAGAACGCACCAGCCACCCAACAAGTATTTCCAGAATTTATGAATAAAAGGATTTCAAAAAGATAAAGTGCGCCGGGCGTTGGTGGCGCACGCCTTTAATCCCAGCACTCGGGAGGCAGAGGCAGGTGGATCTCTGTGAGTTCGAGGCCAGCCTGGGCTACCAAGTGAGCTCCAGGAAAGGCGCAAAGCTACACAGAGAAACCCTGTCTCGAAAAACCAAAAAAAAAAAAAAAAAAAAAAAGATAAAGTGCAAGCAGAATGACAAGCAGAAACATCAGTATGTGAAGAATACCAGAAACGGAGTGCTAGCCCCACCAGGAAGTGGTAATTCAACCAAACCAGCGAACCTTTTTAACCTTTTGAGGATTCTTCAAACGTCGACATTTTCTGATATCCATTTCCGTTGTGTTCACACAGCCTGGCTGAGAGGGAAAAAAATAGTATAAATTACTAAGTGAAAATTATGCTTCCAATTGAATCTGAGCAATACCATCAGACCTAATCCTTCCCTTTGCAGATAATGCATAATCTTTTTCTCTTGCCATAATGCATGTTCCTGTGTGGAGTTCTCACCGGAAATACAAAATATGACCTTATAATCAGGATTCCTTATGGAGGGTCTAATATGCATTTCTGCCATCAAACCTATGTTTCAAGTGGCCACAGTGCTTTGGGCATAGCCTTTGTTGTATTACATCTCTAACCATCTGAAAAAAAAATTCCCATGTCAGGACAGGAAGATTTTTTTTTTTTGGTATTGTTGCTTTTAATCAGTTTTTAGGAAGGCTGAAATAGTTTGTTCATTTTCAATTCTATTTCCTGGGGGCAATCAGGATCTGTTTTAATAATGTGAAATCAGAGACATAGTCAAGCTTCATTCTGTACTGATTTGTGAATTCATCTACTTGCTGAATTTTCTTTGTAATGTGCAAATCAATGTTCTCAGAGTGTAATGACCATTTACAGACTCGTACAGAAGAGCAATAATTTTGAGTCACCCTACATAACCACGCCTAGATGAGGCTGAACAGGGAGAAGCTCTGCTTTCCTCTTCCACTCCATAAAGCAGCCTTCAGAGGGCTTATTTGGTGCCAGGGTTTCTACATTTTTGTGTTCATCTTGGTGACTTTTCCATTTTCAGGAGTCTGCAATCAGGGTATTGTGTAGTGTTCTAAGGGTGAAGGGGACTCCAATGTGCCATAGGAGAAAACAGAATGGCTGTGATCTGGCCTGAACCACAGTTCTGCCAGTTGTGGGTTCAACACAGTGAATCAGCATCATATATTAAATATGGTGTCTTCACACAAATATGGTGATCAAAATATGTGAACAGTTTCTGGAAGGAAGTTAGCTCACCCAGGAGCAATTCTTCAATATTCACTAATTTGGAGTTTTCAAAGACTTTATGGACCCTAACTACTGTAGATGACAAGGCTTAACAGTATATGAAAAGAATATCTTAAGATTTGGGGCTTAATGGTGGCAGACACGAACATTGCTAATCTGGAGGAATGGAGACCTTGGGACTCCAAAATTCCTGTTTTGGCATCCCCATTGTTTCCCCATTTCAAGTCCTACATTTTCCCCAGTGTATAATTTTTAAAAGATGGAACTGACATTCCCCCCAGGAGATCTATGGAGAGAATATGAAGGAATGGAAAGAGCGATCTTACAAGGCTTAGCAACTATCTTAAGGAAGAGTCACTTGGTCACTAAAGACAGTCCTAAAGAATGAGTGGGCAGATCCAGCGCAGGGAACCAAGGAGAACTTCCTCACCACTGGCCTGTGGACATCCCAAAAGGCCCGTTCTTGACTATCCAAAATTTTCCTTTCTGTCTTATCCTTTTTCCGATCAATCCTGAAAGAGTAAAGAGAGGAAGTGAGAAGTGTTTTCTTTGCTGCCTCTTCAGCTCTTCTGATCCTGCTTCTAGGGGCTAAGGTTGAACCCAAGACTATTGCCCCCCATATGGCCCCTCACAACCTCCACACATGGCAAGCACTTGTTTTAGGCTGGATTATGTTATCATTTGTGAGCCATGAACACGATAGGCAGGCAGGAAGAATAGGCAGAAACAGAGTTGCCCACAAGGGTTATTAAGATCTGGGTTACTAAGGACCGAATTCTCCATCGGTCTGCCCCTACTCCAGAGCCAATTCTGCCTGTGTGACTTGATAAGAAAGGACACAGCCACCTGTTTGCCAATGCTCCATCTCAGACATGAAAGTTCAAACAGCAGTTAAAATGTCTGTAAAATACTCCAATTATGTGTTTTGAGAGTCACTTAAACCATCTGGATTTCTAAAGGCACAGTAGTGGCCCTAGCCTGTGACAAGACCCCGGTGACAAATATCACCAGCCCCAGTTGGGAAAGGCACCAAATGCAGTAGGGAAATTATTAATGGCAAAGTCAGATTCTGTGTGTTCTGATCAGGAGCCCACAAAAGCCCCCCCCCCAGCGCATGTAATTTCACATCATCTAAGTAAAAAGCAACTCAGATTAATTGCCATGTGATTTGTGGTTCTCAGCTCTCTTGGGAGCCCTTTAGTTTACTGGACTGAAATAAACCCATAACCACCCTGTGATTTTTGTGATAATTGCTGTGTACTTAAATGGCCCACAATTATTATATAATCACAGAGCTAATCAGAAAAGTTAATGGAGAAAAGCCATATATGTACAAAGTGACAGTTTCCCCCTCCCCTTCATAGCGTGAAGCTGTTGGATTCTGGGAGAGCTAATCCATGCTTCTCTTTGCTTCCCAGTGACTTGTGAGCATCTAGACACAGCTCTACCTCAGTCCATCCAGACCTGAGCCCCTCTTCCCACCAGCTCTCCCACCTTCTACTTCCTAGATGGTCTCCTGCAGTCACTTAGGATCTAGTACCTGGTGTCTGCCTTCCCTTGGGGACATCTGGGAACACTGCGCTGGGAAAGAACCAGCATGTGGCTGGCATTATGGACAGGGGAAAGGTAGGGATGACTGAGGGACAGTGACAGCAACGATGGCATGCGGACTGCTGGACCAGATGGCCTCAGTGCATTTCCAATGGTGACCATTGGTGACCTATCCTCACGCACACCCCCCAAATCTGACCCTAGGTGTTGAGTGGGACCACCCCCAGAGCATGAAAGGGCTTCTCGGAAGCTGTATGGGGCCTGTACACCTACAAGGGGTTCTCAGAGACAAGGTCCCTCCTTCTTCCAGCTCAGCCTCCTTCCCATCCCTCTTCTGTCCTCCTTTGCCTATTGGCACGGCTGGCTAAGCTAGACACCATCCGTGTGAGGAAAAAGGGAGACCCTACCATAGCAATTCCATGTCCCAGAATTCCATGGGCCTAGGTGACAACTCTGTTAATGGGTGTGGGGGGGGGGGACGATGGACATTCATTCCCCATGTCTCATGTTTCCTTAAGAAGCAATCTCCATTCTGTTCCACCTCTTGTTCCTCTGTTCCTCTGTGCCCTTTTAGGAAGAACTTATCTCTCTTCTGATATAAATACAAAAGTCCCCTCCTAGGCTTCTGAGCACTTGGTCCCAACTATTGGAGCTGTCTGGGGGAGAGTGTGACGTCAGTAGGAGGTGGGGCCTTCTAGTGGGTCCCTCGGGGCAGGCCCTTGGAGGTACAGCCTAGACCTGGTTCTGGTCTAGCTCCCTCAGTTTCCTGATAATCCACGATGTAAGCAGCCACAACCACACACTCCCACGACCATTCCACATCTTCCACCATGATGTAGCGAACCTCACCCCCCAAACCACACACCCAAGTAAACCTTTCTTCCTCGAAGTTGTCACAGTATTGAGAAAAGTAACTAAGATATCCTCCTCAAGTTTCAACACGTTATCCTGTGGAGTCAAGGCCTCTAGCTCTACAATGACCCTGGCCTGGTGTTTTCCAGTCTCTGAGCGCAGACATCTTATGGAAATCTCTGGGCAAACAGGTGCATCTTTGGGCTCTGCATTTGACAGGATTCTCTTTGTCTGATGAAACTGTCCTAGCAAGACCTCAGATCTAGACGTGAAACCTGTTCATGAGGGTCTTCCTATTATTTATTCAGTCTCTCCCGGGGGATGAGAGAGACTAACCCGGTGGAAACCTCTCTTTGACCACCACACCCTTACAGCACTTCCAGAGAACTCTAGAGAGTTCTTTTCTCTCCCAGAAGTCCCTGCTGCATCCACCTACTTCACTTGTGCCTCTGCTTGCATAAAGATGAACTCCCACTTCCTTGCAAAGGCCCTCTGGAGTCTCGCTAAGTTTTCCTGGTGAGAAATAAAAATCAATAAGAAGGCATTAGTCATCATAAGCTAATATACTGACGTCTATGCTTATTACAAGACAGCCATCCTTTTTGGTTTCCTCCCATCAAACTAGCAGGGTCTCAGACTAAAGCCAGTGGACATGAACCCAAATTTGACTTTGCACCAGGCCCAACTGAATTGCTTTACTCTTAATGCTCATTTATAAGTGTATTAAGTCTGAAGTCCCTGGTTCACCCTGATTCATCTCTTCTTGGGTGTTATTTTGAGAACACAAGTCACATAGAGCTTGATATAGAGGCTACTGGAAATGTTGCCCAGTCGCTGTTGGGGAAAAGAATGTCAGGGTCATCCCACAGCAAAGCTCAGGATGGAACTCTTGAGTATAATTCTTCCAGTGGGGGAGCTGGGGAGGCTACAGGAAAGGGGAACCTGGAGTGCTTTACATGGGTACTTTCTAAGATCAGGATTCAGAAGTGGACTAAAGAGGGACTGTTTATGATGTTCATGGAAGGGAAAAAAAAGTCAGAAACATAAAAAGAAAAGAAAGGAAGGAAGGGAAAGAGGGAGGGAGGAAGAAAGGAAAGGAGGAAAGAAGAAGGAAGGAAGGAAGATCCTCCATCTAGGATCATCTTTAGAAGAAAAAGGGAGAGATGTTTTTCTCTCAGCCTGCAGACTTTTCTACTGGAGCCCTAGGACAATGAGAAGAGGCTTTCGACAGGGCCTCTAATGATCTCCCTAATTCTGATTAATGCAGGACTGGAGCCTGTATCATGGTATGTATTTCCATAGAGCTCATGCCAACACTAATTGATTACCCTCATTAGTAGGTTATTAATATAAAAAAAAAAGCCCTGTTTAAGGAGCACACAAATTTGCACCAAGGTTTGGGGTACAACTGCTTTTAAAGGAACTATTCCTTTGACGCTTGCACTGTTTGTGGGAAGTCCGGCTGGTGATACCTAAATGTCAATCACTTGGGGAAGCAGTGAACTATGACTCTGTCATGCTGTGGAATACTAGGCAGCTATTAAAATGGCAATCTAGTTAGTATTACTAACATAGAATGATTCCCTAGATATTACAGACTGTGATTAGAAGAAGTAACAGGAATAGTTAAAAAAAACTGTATATACAGAAAAGCAATGGGAGAATCCTAGGTCATTTTCTCTCCTTTTTTTTGCTGTCTGAATTTGTGTTTCCCGCAAAGAATATATGAGGCCAGAACATTTTAGTAAAATGAGTATGGTTTAGGAACAAATGCATTTGTAGTTTCTAAGTATTTTTATGCAGAATTTGATCCTGGAAAAAACCCTATATGTTGTATGCTTTACACATATCAAAACAGACCACTGTGGGGCAAAAGACCTGAAAACTGAATAAAACACACCAGAAGTTTATGTGCCACTTCTGTGTAATATATTCCTTAATACATAGAAACCTGGGCAAGAGCAACAGAAGATCTGGGCACCTTACTGACATGCTAGGGAAGTCACATGGTCATAGCAAAGCTGTTTGTCTTGGGCACGCAGCAAGTAAAACAGCCAGTTTTGCAAAGAGAAGTGATATGGCTATTTGGGACATCAGGACACACAGGTAGGACCCAGCTCCCAGGATGCAAAGAGTCACAGACACACTGTTGCAGGTTAGGAGACAATCACACAGGCTGGTCCAACATGCAATGTGATATGCAAACATTAACCAGTTCCTGAGCTCCTAGACAATCTCCTAGCATCATTCTCTACTCTGCCTCCCAAACACAAGTCTGTGATACCAACAGGCTCAAAGAAGGCAGCAAGCCATGTCCAAACCCTGCTCTCCAGTGGCTATGCTTTTGCCTTTGGGTGGTGGCGAGGGGGAGCCATGGTCTAGTTGACTGGCTAGATTTGGGCATGGGGACTCAGGAGAGGCAAAGTCTAGCAGAGAAGAGCCTCACTGTGTTTCTTCTGGAAGACTGAGGCAGACAGGGACCTTGGGAAGATGGTAGGTCTGACAATGCTGTTGATTCTCTAGTGTCAAGGAGGGATTCTCTACTATCCTTAACATTATCTCGTGTCCCCTAGCTGTCACTCTTTAGTTGGTTCAGTTCATCAACTAGTGTGTGTGTGTTGGAGGTGGGGGGTACATGAACACATAACCAACTTCCCTGGTTCTCTCTGTTGCCTGTGAAATGTGGTGTGGGGGAAAGATTCTGCAACCAGAAGTTAAACACATATTCACAATGATGTAAGTCTTTCTGTCCTCAGTTTTTTCCCTTCCAAATTCTGTGGCTAGACCAAAGTGAGGAAATGGAATGCCTAATTCTTGCAAGGAAATAGATCTTATGGACAAAGATAAAGGAAGGTAAGTGGACAGGGAAAAGAGACCTCCCTTGCCATGGGTGCCTTGTCTTATTTTCTGGATGGAATTTTGCTCATGGATTCTGTCTCTACTACTCAGCTCAGGAGAGGGATATAAAGGTGAAATTTTAAATTTTGATCTTAAACTTGTTGTACAGAAAACCTGACAGTTTTCCTTCCAGAAAAAAAAAAATGTGAATGCCCAACACATGGACACAGTTATATACCAGAATCAGGACTCAGGACAGTTCCATTACTTCTCCAAGTCCCCTGGGATATCTTTATGGTCATACCCCAACCCATCTCTAACCATAGTTATTGATCTGTTTTCCCTCGTGATATATGTGCTGTCTTTGCAAGAGTATCAAACAATGGGATGGATTGCTTAAGACTGGATTCTTTCACTCAGCACGATGCTTTCGATACTTACCAAGTAGTGTATAATAAGAATTAATTCCTTTCTACTGCAGAATACTATTCCATTGTATGGATGTACCTAGTTAGTTAGGGTACTAAGTACATTGTAGGATGTGCCTAGTAAGTTAGGTACCTTTCTTACCTAGCCCAGGTTGGCCTCAAACTCACAATACTCCTCCCTTAGTTCCCTGGGTGCTGAGATTACAGATATGTACCACCAGGACCCACTTGAACCGTTTATTTTTAGCTGTTGAAGTTTGAGAGTTATTTATACAAGGATGCTGTTTGACTGTCATGGCGAGAGGAGCGAAAAGGAGACACAGGAGAGACATCCTTCCCACTGCCTGGAAGGGAGCACAGGGGGAAGAAAGGAAAACCCCAGGCTTTGACAAAGCTGCGGAGTGGACATTCCTCCCGCCCCGGCCTGGGAGTCACCGTACTCACTGCTTCGTAGTCGGCCAGTTCCAGTCTCGCTTTGTTCTGCATTGTCCTCTTACAGAGGTAGATGGCTGAGGAAGGAGAGGAACCGCCATGTAAAGCCAGCAGTGCCATGGAACAGATCCAGCTTGTGCCTGCCCAGCCAGTCACCCACTATGCTGGTTAGTTACATGTCAACTTGACACACACTAAAGGCGGGGAGGGAACCTCAATGAAGAAAAGGCCTCCATAAGGTTGGGATGTACACAGGCTTGCAGAGCATTTTCTTAATTAGTGACTGATGGGGGAGAGCCCAGCCTATTGGTGCAATTCCCAGGCTGGTGGTCCTGGGTTCTATCAGACAGCAGGCTGAGCAAGCCATGAGGGGCAAGCCAGTAAGCAGCAACCCTCCATGGCCTCTGCATCAGCCCCTGCCTCCAGGATCCTGCCTTGTCTGAGCTCCTTTCCTGACTTCCTTTGATGATGAATAGTAATGTAGAAGTGTGAGCCAACTAAACTCTGTCTTCCCCAATTTGCTCTAGACCATGCTAACGAGCAGCTCACCTAGGCTATGCTAACGAGCAGCTCACCTAGACCGTGCCAATGAGCAGCTGTCCAAGAGGAACAGCTTTTCAAGTGGATGTCATCGCATCTGTCACCCCCCTTCTTCCCTCTGCTGTGCACTGAACATCCTCTGCTCAGCGTGACCTTTCACAAGCATGACCATGACCTGCATTGCATCCTCAGTGACAATAGAAGAAAGACCGTCTTTAAGGGTGCAAACACAGCCCTTTATAATCCCATCTTGTCTTGTCAAACCTCCTCTCCTCTCTCCCACAAGCTTTACGAAGAAGCCACCACTCTTAGCTCCACATGCAGAGGCCGAGGTCAACCTTCAGTGCCTTTTCTCAGGTACTATCCCTCTTGTGTCTTGAAACAGGGTCTCCCACTGGGACACGGGGCTTGCTAATGAGTGCCAGGATCCTCCTGTCTCTGCCTCCCCAGCATGGGGTTTACAAGTGTGCATCACCACATCCAGCTTTTCATGTGGGTAAGGGGCTTGAACTGAAGTCCCTCATACTCATACAGCAAGCATTTTATACTACGTCACCACCCCTACCCCCAATCCCACTGATATATGCAAGGCTAGCCCAGTGTTCCAGAGAGCATCCATATACCCTCAAGGACACAACCCAGTCTCACTGCATTCCCGTTAACTGGAGTGTCCCCTGCTCTAGCCTGAAGGCTCTTTAGGGACACAGGCTGTGTCTTACCCAGCTGTAACCCTGCCCCTGGCCCCCAGGCCTGTTTTGCCAGAGAAAGAGCAGAGAAAAGGAAGGACAACATAGGTCTGTCCAAGGAAGGGTTCTTAACCCCACATTACCAGAATGTTCTTTCTCAAGCATGACCTTCACCTTTCCTCTCTATCTCTGTTTCGTCAGTGTTGTCCTCCTTTTTTGTGCAAGAAGCAGAAGCAGGAGGTGACTATTATGAGTGACCATGAGGATGGATCACAGCCTGGGCCTGCCCAGGGGCCTGACACCTTTCTTATGCCCACTAGGCAATGCCTTGCTGGTTCAAATGACTGACATGTTTTTTTTTTTTCCTGGAAGCCTAGGACTCTGGGATCCCTGTGGCTAGCAGCTTTCTTTTCAGTATGCAATATGCTCACACTTCTGTATTCTACAGTCTGTGCTGACCAGGGCCAGCTGTGGGCTGTGGTTGTCCCCAAATCTGCTTATGTCAGTTTAGGTGTACTCACTATTCTATTTTAACAACAACAACACAGATGCATACACACACACACACACACACACACACACACACACACACACACACACTAGACCTTTGGTTTGACTTAATGATTTTTCCGTTTAACAACAGTGGGAAAGCTGAATGGATGTACTAGAAACCACAGTTATGGATTGCAAATTTTTGATCTTTTCCTAGGCTGGTGAGGTGTGAAGTGTCACTCTCTTGGGATGCTGGGCAGTGGCAGTGAGCCATGGTGCCCACAAGCTCACTAGGGGAAAGAATTAATACTGTGCAGTGTGCCGAGTTGCTAAGTGAGGGATTCTGGTAGGTGGATGTGTATTTTGATGTGGGATATCTTCAGGTTACATTGGGAATATCAGTATATAACCTTATTACACATTGAGGACTATCAGTACCAATGAAATTACTGTTAAAAGAAAGAGTGGTTGTGTCTCTGAAGACATCACTAAGTGGTTTGGAACTTGGAACGAGCTAATAAATCAAGAAGAGCTGACTGAGGTAATTGCTGGTGAATTTGTTACAGAGGAGGCGTCTGGGAAAAAAAAGCAACAAAAATGTAGGAGGGACCAATATTCACGTGGTTTAAAAAATTCTTAATGCACCTTAATAATATTCAAACTGGATGGTTTCTTTAAAAAAGAAACCCAAGTCTTTGGAAGCTACAGTCAAAGAAAAGTCCTTGATCTTACCATAGACTGCCATATGTTCCTTTGCAAAACATATTCATCTAGAGCAGTGGTTCTCAACCTTCCTAAGGCTGCAACCCTTTAATACACTTCCTCATGTTGTGGTGACCTCCAACCATAAAATTATTATTATTTTTTTGCTACTTAATAACTTTAGTTTTGCTACTGTTATGAATCATAATGTAAATTTGATATGCAGGCTATCTGATATGAAAGGGGCTGTGACCCACAGGCTGAGAACTGCTGATCTGGAAGGCTTGAAGTACATGCCAGCATGTCTTCCCGGTTTCACTTTACTAGCTCTTGCCATGAACTGAGCATCCAGAAATCTGCATTGTGCCTGATAAAGAACTGTCAGCTCTGAACAAAGAACCTCTCTCAGCTGTGAGGGCCACAGACAGCCTGTGGGATTGGGGTAATCAAGCCGGAAGCTTGGCATGCCACCCGCCTCATCTCTATCCCTGGGGAGCCAATGGAGGTGGCAGCTACTTTGACAAAGCGTTTTCTATTGGTTGAATGTGAAACTCAGAGATGGCTAACTCAAGGGCTGGGAGTAGCAGGGTGGCTTGGTGGGTATGGAGGCTTGGTGTTCACGTATGAGGACCTTACTTTTAATTCCCAGAATCCAAGTAAAAAGCTATAAATGAATATGTGTGGATGTATAGGGCTGAATATCCCCGTAACTCCAGTGCAGTGAGGAGCAGAGCCAGGAGGCTTATTTGTACTCACTGGTCACCACTCTAGCTCCAGATTTGATGAGAAACCCTGGATCAAAACATAACGTTGAGAGTCATAGGATGGGATACCTGGTGTCCTACTCTAGCTTCCTCATGCATACAAGTGGGTGTCCCCCTGCACCCACACACACATACATACACTCCTTAACCCCCACAAAGTAGATAGAGCAGGGAGGGGGTAACACAGATTTTCACTATGGGTTTTATTCAGGTAGAATCATCCCAAGAGATTTCTATCCTGGGTCAGAATGGCCAGACAGGTTATAGAGTGCTGAGCAAGGAACACAAGGCTGGTGTTGTAACTGCTGACCATAAGCCCACAGGCTTAGACTTCCAACCTGTTTCTCTGTGGCTAATGCCACACCAGAAACCTGTTCACCACAGGGAACAGGTACTCTTGGCACTTACAGGCTTGTCTGTACCATTGGGTAGCCTTCTCCAGAGCACTGGTTCCAGTGACCTCTAGTGGTGATAGCCAGTCCTGCAAGAGGACCTCTGGGTATTGTGAAGCCCCATGCTGGCTCGTCCTGTCTGTCTATCTACCTATCTACCTACCTACCTACCTACCTACCTACCTACCTACCTACCTATCTATCTATCTATCTATCTATCTATCTATCTATCTATCTATCTA
>CABHPH010141766.1:31191-52291 GCA_902168325.1 Peromyscus nudipes | reverse complement strand
AGACAGAATAAGAACAGCTAAGGTCTGCCACTGTGCTGAGAAGTAGCTTCAGTAAAAACCTACCTCCAGCACTACTCAGCTTTTTATTAGGTTCCAGTAGTTGCTTAACCCCTGAACCGCCTCTTACTCAACTCCAACCCCCCATGAGGTTATATAAGATTGAAGCATATAACATTGCTGACATTTGTGGTATGCTTGCTCTGTACAGAGTATTATGTTAAGAGTTTGTCATGGAGGGACTTTTGACCAAACACACACTGCTCCTATTTTATAGATGGGGAAACTAAGGCTCAACAAAGTTTTATAGCGGGAGCAAGATTGTTAGTAAATGCAGAAGCTGACTTCAACACTAAATTGCCTAACTCTGTTGTTATGACTCATTGGGGTGGATGAAATGTTTTGTAGGTTCAAGGACAGAGTTTGGGAACTGTGATGTCATGGAGTGATGATGGTGATGCTAAAGAAGAATTAAGTATATATACAACAAACATCTAGAACCTGAAGGAAGGTCATCATTGGGCGTGGTTATTGTTACCGATCACCAGCATATTGCTATCCATTTCTCAACTTACAGATGATGTCCACAGCTCTCTCAACATCTTTTAAAGTCGAGTTTCAAATATAAACAGCATCTAGATTTTTTTAAATGTTGCCAGTCTCTCTTCAGTGTTTTTTTTAAGCAGTGATACAATAATGTCCTTGGAAACAGATGTATAGACTGAGCTTTCTCTACAGAAAGTTTGTTAGGAGTATTCTAGATGACCAATGGTAGGACCCAAAGGAAGCTGGCTTGGTCAGAGGAAAAGCACATTGTAATATTGTTGCAACAAAGACCTCTTACTACTCCACAGGCTGGGCTGAAATGGAGGTAGTCTGTGGGGCCTTCTATGATGCCCACTTTCTAATATACATACTTACATATTATGTTTTTTGTGTATCTGAGACTTTTCTTCTCTCTGATGCTACTTATCAAAAGTATTAGAAAACCCCTTTTTCTATTTCCAGGCTTGAACTTAAAAGGGCAAGATCCTTGGTATATTCTGGTTGTGGGAGACCCTCTAGGCACTAAGTCTTTTCGGTTCTTCCGGGCTCTAGGGAACGTTTCAATCTGGACTGTAATAGCCTTGGGACTATGATTTGAGTTGTCTTTGATTACTTTTTATGGGATGAGTAGACATCATACCCCAGTTCCTGCTTATCTAGGGCCAGAGCAGTATTTACTCAGTAAGCCAGTGCTAATATTTTGTTGTGTAATATTTTTTTAACTATGTAAAGATGTGTTACATTTGTTTATGCTGTGGAATATTACTTTAATTGTGTCAAGGATGTGATATATTTGTTTGTGCTGCATTTGTACATTTAATTATGTAAAGACGTGTTGCTGTTTCACCTTGCCTGCCTAAGGCACCTGAATGGTCTAATAAAAAGCTGAACGGCCAATAGTTAGGCAGGAGAGAGACAGGTGAAGCTGGTGGGCAGGGAGAATAAGTAGAAGGAGAAATCTACGCTCAAGAGAAAAGAAGAACGAGAAGAGGGAATAAGGGAGAAAAAGAGGGAGATGCCTGGGGCGAGAAGCCAGGCAGCCGCCAGCCAGAGGAAGCAGAGAAAGTAGGACAGACAGAAGGAAAGAAAGGAAAACAGCTCTGAGGCACAACACAGAAAAAGAGAAACAGGTTAAACTGGTTAAAACAGGCTTTCCAAACACTATTTGGTTAGGTATGCAGCCCTGGGGACATCATCCGAAAATCACAAAGGGACACCCCAGCCCTTAGATTCTCTGATCTTGTCTGCCACCACCTCAATCATCACCCCTCATTGCCAAAGACTGGGTTTCTTACAGGCCTGCTCCACAAAAACAGCATGACTATCCACTCTCTATAACAGCTTCTACAGGATTCCATCTGGTCACAAGCCTGTTTGCTCCTGAGATATTTCTACTCACCTCAATTTCATGGTGGCCTCTCTGCCTGATGTGTCAGAAACAATGGTGTGGTATCAAAGATAGGAAGACTAGCTTTGAGGAGTGACTTCAGGGTGGTTCTGGGGAGTTGTGGGAAAGTTCTGTGAATGTTTAGTTGATGGACAAGAGGTGTTCAGAAGAAAGACTTCTAATATTCAGGTAAGGGAAGAGAAAGACACAAAGACAAATAATAGATTGATCATTGTCAAGGAATTGGTTTTATGAGCCTCCGTTATAACAATCCCTGTTAGTACTTATAGAAAAACACCCAGTCCTTAAGGAAGGAGTAGAAGAAGAGTCCTCCCTGAACCTCATGCTTCAGCCCTTACTTTGAAAATCTCCTGTGTCTAATTCATTCAGAAGTCCCCTAGCTAGAAGACTGGGCTCCCTGCTCTGTGCTCTTCCATATGGGGACTCACTCTTGAGAAGCCCACACTTAGTATGTCTTATCTTTTTTCTGAGTGTCTATCTTTTTATTAACTTCTGTGGTAGTTTGAATAGGAATGGCCACCAAAAGCTCAAATATTTGGTTGTATGGTCATTAGGGAGTGGCACTACTTGAGAGGGATTAGGAGGTGTGGTCTTGTTGGGATAGCTGTGGCATTGTTGGAGGAACTATGTCACTGGGGTAGGTTTTGAGGTTTCAGAAGCCCAAGCCAGACCCACTGGCTTTCTCTTCCTGCTTACTGCTGATTGGGAGGTAGAACTCTCAGCTACCTCTCCAGTACTATGTCTGCCTGCATGCTTCTCACTATGAGGGTAATGAACTAAACCTAACTGTAAGCAAGCCTCAATTAAATGTTTTCTTTTGTAAGAGTTGCCAAGGTCATGGTGTCTCTTAATAGCAGTAGAAAACTGACCAAGACAACCTCCATGTTTAACTCTATGTTGAAAGTTCTTCCTAATAACAATGAGAGAGAGAGAGAGAGAGAGAGAGAGAGAGAGAGAGAGAATGCTCAAGTGCAAATGACTTGATACAGTGATGCACCCCTGCTGTTCCAGAACTTAGGAACTCAAGTGGGATGATTGTTTGAGTCTACCAGTTCAAGTTCCACCTGGGCAACATATTAAGATTTCATATAAAAAAATAAAATGAAATAAAATGCAAAAATATAAACAACAAAAACAAACATGGGTTGCTATTAGTCTCCTCATTTCTGATTGGATCTGTGTCATTCATCCTCATGTTCTCAACACAAATTCTGTGACTACCACAGGAGAGCCAATCAGTAATTGTTGAGTAAGTGAATGTCCTTTGCTTAAGGTTCAGGAATAGTATCACAGAAATCAGACACAGAGAGCTAAACAGTAAGTAAAGATTCTAGTTCACAAGGTACAACTTCTGTTTTTCTCCAGGGCCTCCCTGGCCAGCTTTTGATACAGATCCATTCTACCCTTTTTCATTCACTGAAGGGACAAGAGGGGTTCCCTGGGAAGTGGTCTAAATGGTCCAAGGTCCACTTGTTAAAGTTTCAAATTTCTGTATGCTATACTACATTTCCCTCACAAGAGAGTCTAGGCATGTCACCATCATCAGGTGGGTAGGTTTGTTGTAGGTAAGAGAACAGATAGATTTCATGTCCCTTGTTGACTTTGACCAGTTTCTCCTCAAAGTTATCTATGGGGAATAAGTAAGAAAGAATAGGTGATTAATTAACAGTGTCTGCCTCAGGAGTGGAAGGGAGAAATGACTGCTTTGATGGAGAGGACCACCCATGGCTTCAGCAGCACTACATGTCTTTATCCAAAAAAGGCTGCTTGGATCCTCCCCAAGGGTTTAGATGTCTGTGGCAGTCATTAGGAGTGGGAAATGAATTCTACCCATTTCTGAAGTAATTTATTTTCTTCTGTAGTAATGCTGAATCAGCTGGAAGAAAAAACCCCACCACCCCACTACCCTAGCACCCCACCACCCCACCCCTGCTCCCAGCAGAACTGTATATCGAAAACTCAGTTTAGCCATCATTGTTTTTGTTTCATTTTTTGTTTTGTATCTTAGTATGAGCCTTTGATGAGATGCTGCAGTTTTGGCCAAGTGTCAGTCCCATACATGGATAAAGAGGCACAGCTCAGGAGTCTGTCCCTGCCCCTGTCCTGCCTCACTTGGGTCTGAGACACATCATCCAGCAGGCTCAACAATACACAAAAATGCTAGTATGCAAGAACTCTGGATGGGAAACCAAGAATGTGAGGTCAACCCTTTGTTCCTTTCTTTTCAGAAAACATATTCAGATCATGCAGAGACTGTCATCAGAGTTTTTAAGATCAGAGCCTGGGGCCCTGGTCACACAAACAAGCCAGTTTCATCTGATTGTCCACAACAAGCCAATTAACTAAACAACTAATGATGAGAAGCAGGAAAGTTTTATCCAGTGTGACCTCATTGAGAAGAGGAACAAAGAGGTCCAGTGACCACCCTAAATCTATCTTTGGGTCTTGCCTAAAATTTAGGTTTGAATAGAGGCTGTGGGGTATGCATATCTAAGTAGACCTGGTCAAGGTGTAGTTCTCCTCATCATCATTTTCTCAGCTCTAGTCTCTACAGCAAGGTGTTCTGACAAGTGTAAGAACTAAGCAAAATCTCTTTCCTAGAGACAAGATCCCTTCCCCTCTGGTTGGTACCAGGCTTTAGCCTTTTAATTCTCTTAGCATGAGATTCTCAAAGGATACGTTCCAAGTTTTTTAGAGGTCGGGGAGGAGCATTGCTTCAATAGTTCAAATGGAGGGGTACTTGTATCTCTTTAGAATATCTTCATTCCTGCCAGTCTGATTTCAAGGGAGTGAGGGATGGTGGCTGGGAAAGGGTTTAGGTTGGTCTGTGTTTGAACCATGACAGGACTGTCCTGCAATAATGTCCTGCTCAGT
Organism: Peromyscus nudipes; assembly: GCA_902168325.1. Lineage (NCBI taxonomy): Eukaryota > Metazoa > Chordata > Mammalia > Rodentia > Cricetidae > Peromyscus > Peromyscus nudipes. The sequence continues at coordinate 47,466 of CABHPH010141766.1, read as the reverse complement.
GATGATGGATAATTGACAGAGCTGACGCACATGGTCTCACCAGCAAGAAGCTTGAGAGGGACAACAAAACAGCAAGTGAAACCAAAACAGAAGGTGAAGGAGTGCCAGGGCAGCAGACAGGAGCTGTTCTGGGTGGGAACGAGGTGCAGACACTGAGAATATGTCTCTAGCTAAATTAGTCTTTGGCTGTCCAAATTGCCCTGTGAAGTTTTCCTGGTCCTTTCTCATAAAAGAGACCAAGCACAGACATGCAGAAAACTGATGATTTAAAGTGATTGTTTGAAAACAGAGATTGTCTTTTGACTTGAATATCAAAGGAAGGATTTCCTCTTGACTCAGGAATGGAACCAACCATCAAAAAACAAACAGATCTTAGTGCATCATCTTAGTTAGAATGTTTTGGCTTATCTTTCTGTGTTATCATCACTGTTTTTCAGATTTGGGACCATTCCTTCTTTCACTTTCTCACTTTATATTAGATTTGAATATAAAGAACAGAATACTGTTGGATTGAAAAAGACTACACTACCTCATGCTTATTTTCTTACTGTTTAGGAAATTGTTTACTAAGAGATAAACATATTCAAATTTCTATGGATAAATGCATAGATGATAAATTGGCCAAAGATAACTTATTCTATGCCTTGAGTAATACCACTGATGCCTGAAACAGAACCACTGATTTTAACTCTTTCTCTTGACCTTCCCCAAACAGATCAAGATGAAAATAGAATATGATAACTAGGGCAGCCATGTAATTTGTTATCCAAACTGGGACCATTTTCCATTGGAAAGCAATGCTGACCATAGTTACTCTAGGATAAGACTCAAACAGAGATGCATGGTCACCCTAATAGCATAGGAAATATTGTGTATTCTGGAGCCAGGTCTAGATTTGAATCCAAGCCCTGCATGCTTTCTCATCATGAGAGAGAGGACACATTACTAGATGCTTCATCTTCAAAGTCTCACTTTGTTTATTGTAAAGAAAAAGGATGTTTGCAAGATTGTTATGAAGATCACATAGCACAAGACTGGCACTCCATATATATTCATATTCCTTATTTTATATCTACATGCTAGTATTAGTAAGTTTGCTTATTTATACATTATTCATGCACCCATGTGTGACTAGGAGAAGCATGTAATGAGTAAGGCCAATGGAGCAGCAGAATCAGTGATACTCCACAAGTGATGCTTAAGATCATTCATGGAAGGGCATTTGGTTGTCCTGGTGATTTATGTGTGTCTACCAGTACTCAGCAGAAGGGTGCCAGAGACACAGGGCATTTCATAACATACTGAAAAGTACTATATGATGAAAAATTAACTTTCACCCCTCACAGTCTCCCAGTGTCTCACAGGATATTTATATAGTTAAAACCATCTTTATTATTTTTTGAGCCTACAGACATTTATTTTGCATAAAAAGCAAAGCAGTTTTGCAGAGTTTTAATATGCACTGGGCTCTCCCAGAATGCATCAGCTGTATATATTAGGGAGGACTTCTTTGTTTGGATTTTCACTGAGAGTTGTTCAGCATCTCAGGAACTTTGTCAATGGCAGGGATACTGCTGCTAGAAATGGTAAAGTAGGAAGGATGTGGTAGACACTAATACAACACACCAGATACATCAACCATATTAATCACCTTCATAGTCAAATAATTCTTCACATGGATATAAGCATTTGGTGACTATCCTAAGGACTTACATAATTAATGTTATATCATTTTAATTATAATTTTTAAATCTCTTTTTTTTATTACAGAACATTATATTTGTAGCAGAAACTTCTAGATAATCACTGAGATCCACATTCTCATCTCTTTCTTGTCTCTTACAACTAGACTCAACTAGACTCCATTACCCAATCACCTTTGCAGGTAGTATTCATGTGACTATGTTCTAGCTAATGGATACATCTTCCAGCCCTGGAGCACAAAAACCTCCACACATATTCTATATGTCTCTTTCTCTTTGTCACATACTTATCTGCATGGTCCAATCAGAGGAACAGAAACAAACTTCTGTTGTGTTGAACCCATTAAATAACATAGGGTATATTTATTTTAGCAACTAACTAATGTGACGTTCTTAATTAGAACTTATTTGTGAATTTCACTTTAAACTATTAAAAAGAACATTAAAACATTAGCTAATAAAAAGATCTTAGGTCTGATAGGGTTACAAATTGTTGATTTATACTATGGAAGATGCCTTAGGAACTGCAAGGAAGAGTAACAATTAGTCAGTATTTAACTAAGTTTATAGTTCAGTGAACAAAGTACACACACATTTGCAGAGTTAATCATTAATCCAAGGAAATGTATGATAAGAAACAATCTATACAGGCTCACCTGGCATCCTGCACCCAGAGCTGTATCCATGGCCCTACTGCAGCTACAGTCTGTGTTGATGTTTATGGTCTGTGTTACCAGAGAAGGCCATACAGATGTCCTTAGTCTGGGCTGCCACTTGAGGCCATACTGATGTCTGAGGGCCATGCTGATGTCCAAGGCCAGACTAATCTGAGTGTCCTGTTCTGCCACCCAAGGCCGTGATGATGTCCGGGCCCAAGCTGAAGCTGAGGGCCATGTCTAGGTCTGTGGCCTAACTGCACTTGGGGTCTGGGATGATGTCTGTGTGTCGTGTTACCACTCGGCGCCATTGGAGAACTGGTCCCTGTGGCCTGGGGACTGGAGAACTGGTCCCGCCCCTCACCTGCCACCACAGCAAGAGAATTACCCCTTCCTCCTGGGAGAACTGGCCCCAATGGCATGGGTGTGGGACAGCTGGCTCCAACCTTCAATGGCCCTCAGAGAACTGCCTCCCCCAGTGGGATGCCACAACAGGAGAGATGGCCCTACTTCTTGTCATGCACCAGAGAGACGGCCCTTACCTTTGCCTGAAGGGGTCCGTCCCAGTGGAGCCTCAGACTGACCAATTCAGCTGCAACGCAGGTCCACATCCTGGACTTGGAATTTGACCCCTCCATCAACATCTACCCCATCTATGACCTGCTGGAGAGAATGAAGGCATTGATGGGACCATAGTCACAGGCTCTCCATGACTCAAGACTTCGGTGAGGGCCCAGTATTGATGATATACTGAAAGCCAGAGGCCTTGAACCAGACCAACAACTCATTGCAATGAACAATTGCAGGTAAAGCTGTTTGAGCAAGGGTATACTTTGTGACGTACGGCCATTCCCAAGGCCACTACAACAAAGGAATATGTGATGGAGAGGTGAGAAAGATGGAGGAGAGATTTTGGGGGGGAGGGGTGGGAGGCTGCAAGAATGGAGGGCAGACATGAGAGGACTGGGAAATGAGTGGGATTGGGGTGCATGATGTGAAATTCCTACCACCATAAGATCAAGGTCAGAAACAACCCATTTTACAGAGTGAACCCTAGACATTTTTGTTTTGCAAACATATTGAGAATAATAACTTTTTGAGTAACACTATGTATATGTATGTAATATATAATATACATTATATATAATAGAACTCAAGACAATATCAAAGATACACATATGTTATATGTCATAAAGAAAGAAAAATATCATTGCTAATTAAGTCACACCTTAGACTTTCTTTAGGCATCAACTGTAAAGTTTCCCAATATGAGAGATTCTAAATGAGACACAACCATGTGCTTTAGATCTGATAAGAATATATTTCTAAATTACTATACTATGTGCATTTAGAACCATACATACACAAAAATGGAAGTTCCAAAGGGTTAAAAATTTATAAGCAAATATTCTAATATTTTCTCATTGAATCCCACAAGACTGCCACAGTTGGAGACAAGTGGCATAGACAGATGTCCTCAGCTGGCTCTAAAGAAACAAGGTGTTTCTATTAGCTATGTCTCTATGATTCTGGATAAACGGAAGAACATTCCAAATTAGAAAAGTTGTCAAAGCACATAAACAGAGTGAATTGTCTGTCTCAGGGGTATTGAGAGATAATGAATAAGCCTTGGGGCTAGAAAGTAACTGAACTTCTGAGCCTGATCACTAGGGCCAATGAGAGGAGAAGAAGGATAGTCAAGGGAAAAGATAAATGACATAGCACAAACACGGGCCATCCAGATGGAACAGAGCAGGAGAGAGCAAGCAAATGACAGCTGGGAGTTGTGTTTAATGTCAGCATGAGCAAAGAACAACAAAAGGATTTTGTAGGTTCCACTTCAGGCCAATTTTATAAGCCAGGTGAGGTATGATCCTTGTGAGGAAGATTGAGGTATCTGGGTGCCTGAAATTTCTCCTTTGGAAATTAATCCCTCAAAGGTAAGAGACAGCCCAATTAAGATGCCATAATGTGCCCCCCTTCCCAACAGATGTAACAGATGTCTTTGTTTCTTATGAGTGGACTGGTAAGAGGAAAACAGTGTAGAAAAATAATGAGGAGAGCTGATGTGGTGGGCCAACCCTGCAATCCCAGGACAGGGAATAGAAGTAGAGGCAGAGGTATGAGGAGCTCAAGGTCAGTCCCAGCAATATATCCAGTTTGAAGCCAGGCTGGGAAACATCAGACCCTGTCTTGCAAACACAAATATATATTAGGAAGGCTAGAGGTAAGTATGGACCCAAGAGGAGAAGCACTGCCCTAATAGGAAATGACTAGAGTCTACCTTAGTGGCTCCAACATTCATAGCTTCAAAGAGGCCCAATTTCATTTTTCACTGAAATTTCCCCTTCTATTACTCTTTCATCTCTGTCTATCCAGCTTTTCTCAAAAGGTAGTTTCTAGAAAGATAAAAATAAGATATCTCAGAAATAAACATTTTTTTGTTTGTTTGTTTTTCGAGACAGGGTTTCTCTGTGTAGCTTTGCGCCTTTCCTGGAGCTCACTTGGTAGCCCAGGCTGGCCTCGAACTCACAGAGATCCGCCTGCCTCTGCCTCCCGAGTGCTGGAATTAAAGGCGTGCGCCACCAACGCCCAGCTAGCAATAAACATTTTAATTTGTTTTTACCTTCTTTTTGGAGACAAGGTCATGCTGTACAGCCCAGGATGGACTGAACTCACTGTGTAGCCTAGATTAGCCATGAATTCATGCTTCCACTCTGAGTGCTGATTACATATGTCACCAGACCAAGATCCGTGACAGCACTTTGAAAGCTTAAAAACAAAAGAAGAAATCATAAGAGAAAAAAATGAATATAACTGAATACTTATCCCCCCTTACCCATGGAGATACATTCCAAGACCCCACATGGATGCCTGATGCCATGGGTAGTTCCAAGGCCAATACTTGCAAGTACTATGTTTTTTCCTAAGATAAAGTTAAGTTTATAAATGAGATACAATAAGAGATTAATTAACAACAACGACTACCCAGCAAAGAGAGCAATTATAGCATATATTTTACATAAAAAGATTTTATTTTAGTTAATGAATTTTTTTACTTCTAGAATTTTCCATTTAATTGTGAACAGTTGATCACAAGCAGCTAAAACCACAGAAAATGAAACTGTCAACAAAGGGAGTTTGCTTAGAGAGCAAGGTCCTCCTTCTTCTGCTGATGGTCTTTCTGTCACGAGCCCTCCAGGCTGAGCCATCACTAGCTTATGTGCAAAGGGATACATTAACATTTTCATGTCAGACATGCTATTCAGCACTTTGGAAAGTAATTACATTTGTCTTTGTGAGTGGATATCAAGGGAGGTAATCCTTTATGGACTTACATTTGCACAAGCTTCACAGACCTAAGTCCTGCCAGGACAGCTTCTTGTGCTATGTACAAAACACCCATTCATTTATACCCTTGTTATAGTCAGGGAAAATCATTTTGACACACCGAGACACTCAGAAAGAGGAGAGGGCAGCTTGAGACCACTCCATAGGGATCATAGATTCACAGTGCTCAGTGCATACCATGTTCAAGGACTCATGAAACAGGAAAGAAAACAGATTTGATAAAACAGCAGCATCTTCCTCAAACCTGGCAGGGTTTCGCCCAGTGATTAGCAAACAAACTTCTTGTCACTTAGCTGGCTGTCCCTCTCTTCCAAACCTGAATTTCTGCACATAGAAAATGACTGACTCTGACTGGATGACACAAAGAATCCCATAAAGCTCTGTCAATACATTTGAACCAGTCTTTATTTTATCTATCACATGAGATCCTTCAGCACTGATTTGAAAACAACAATGAAGCCAAGTTCTCCATCTGAGGAACTCCTAACCCTTGACTATAGTGTAAAAGGGCCAGCCAAAGAAACAGACCCTGACCCTGAAACCAGAGCCAAAGGTTAAAAAGGGCCAGTGAAAGAAACACACTTTGGCCATGAAACCGGAGCCAAAGAAACATAACCTGATCCCAAAACCAGAGCCAATGAAAGAAAAACACCCTATCCTTGAAACCAGAGTCAAAAGGTTAAAAATTGTCCATGAAAAAAAACACACTTTGGCCCTTAAGCTAGAGCCAAAGAAACATACTCCTCCCCTGACCAACTCATTGTGAAAACCAACCAATTACTGAGCATAAAATCCAGTCAATCTCTGAGCGTGTCCAAGCTCAGGGATTGAAATCTGACCAATTCCCACCCTGAAAATCTTCATCCTGGAAAAACTCCATCCCCAAGAAACCCTTTATAATCTGTTCAGTTTGAAGCTGCCTTTTTCTATCCTGGCAGAGGTAGCCACTCTTCTGGATTCCTCCCTCCCAATAAATCTCTTGAATGAGGTTGAGGTGATGACCTTCTTTCACCAAAGTGGAGCAAGGCAGAGAAGTAACAATGTTCACCAGAGTAGGAACAGAACTGTGTAGCAGGAATCTTAAAGAGTCTTATTAATAAAAACAAACCTGGGGCCAGGTGTTGGGGTGAAGGCTGGAATATCAGAGAAGCAGAACAAGCTACAGCTTCCTCACCTTGCTAGTTCCTCAGCTGGTCCTGTTTCCTCAGACTAGCAGCCTTTGAGTCCTCATCCAGAATGAATCTCAGCTGAACTGTTGCTCGAAAGCCTGAATGCTTAACCAGCCAAATGCTTCTAGTTTCTGGTCTTCACGCCTTATATATCTTTCCTTTCTACCATCACTGCCTGGGATTAAAGGCTTGCTTTCTGGGATTAAAGGCATGAGTCACCATGCTTGGCTGTATCCTTGAACAGAAGGATTTCTGCCTCTGGAATGCTAGGATTAAAGGTGTGTGCTACCACTGCCTATCCTAAGTATCTAGTGGCTGTCCTGTTCTCTGACCCTAGATAAGTTTATTAGGGTACACAATATTTTGGGGAACACAGTACCACCACAGAACTGCTACATTTCTGTGGGGAAACTGTCTTAGCAGAGCAGAGCAGAGCTGAGCTATATCAGTTCTTTGTTGCTGTGTAGGAAGCTACCACAAACTTGGCATAAGCTCTGCTTGTTTATTTGTTAATAGTGATGTGGGTGGCTGGGCTCTGTTCAAGACTACACGAGGTACTGGCAGGGGTATGTCCTCATTGGGGCCTGGGATCACCTTCCAAGCTCATGTGGTTGTGGCAGCATTTGGTTCCTTGTAACACACAACTGAAGTCCCCATTTCATTGCTGACTGTCAGCATGAGGTGCTCTCAGCTTCTAAAGCTACCTCACATCCTTTATCACATTGCCTGCCCCATCTTCAAAGCTAGCTGCAGAAACCCCTCCACCCCTAGATTCCCCAGGTGTCAAATCTATTACACACTTGAATCTCTTCCCTTCTAAGAACTCCCTAATTAGATCAGCACCTACCCAACTCCCAAGCCCCAGTGTAAGCTCCCTAGCTTGTGGTCAGTTGATTTGACACCTTAATTATATCTGAAAAAAAAAACTTACGTTAGGAATAGTTAGCTTAGTGTTTGAATATCTGTATTTGTTCACTGGGAAGGCACCAGTGAGAACTTTGGAGGGTACTTGGTCCTCTTATGGGACTTTTAACAGTGGGATCAGGGGCTGACTCCTTTACTAGCTTTTGGGATCCTACTCCTCATACTAGGTCTCCTTGTGCAGACTTAATACATGGGGAGGTGCTTAGTCTTATGCAACTTGATATGGCATGTTTTGTTGATATCCATGGAAGACCTGCCCTTTCCTGGAAAGAAATGGAGGAGGAGTGGATTGGGGGTGGGAACAGAGTGGGGTTGGGGGAGGGACTGGGAGGGATGGAGGGAGGAGAAACTGCAGCAGGGATGTAATATTAAAAATAAAAAAGAATTCCCTTTATGAGCTTAAGAAATTTAAATCCATGGGCTGAGGGTATAACCTTATGCCAGCACCCAAGAAAGAGGTCAAGTCAGGAGGATCACCATGAATTTCAGGACAGCCTAAGCTACAGAATGAGATCCTAACTTAAAAACAAGAGCAAAGCAAACAAACAAAAACATTAAATGAAAGGAAGAAAGAGAAAGAAAGAAAGGAGAAAAAAATAAAGCATAAGGAAGAAAAAGGAGTTTAAGTCAGTCTTGAAAAATACTTCAAAAGGTTATTCATCTGGACCAGATGTGGTAGTGCATTCTTGCAATCTCAGAACTCTCCAAGGCTGAAGAAAGTTTAAGAACTGAAGGCCAAGATAGTCTATAAGGAGGAAACAAAAGACAGTGGCTTTTGTAGAATATTATTTTAAGGTATGTTACTTTTGCTTATGTTGCATTTGTCTAACTCTGTTTAGCTGTATTATGCCTGTCTAAAACACCTGATGGTCTAATAAAGAACTAAGCAGCCAATGGCAAGGCAGGCAGACAGAATATATAGAAGGAGAAATCTGGAAGGAAAGAAGTAGCCAGAGAAGGAAGAAGACCCCAGGGGCCAGCCACCCAGCTACACAGCAAGCCACGGAGTAAGAGTAAGATTTTCAGAAGTAAGAGAATGGAAAAGCCCAGAAGCAAAAAGGTAGACTGGCTAATTTAGGTTAAGGAAAGCTGGCAAGAAACAAACCAAGCTAAGGCCAGGCATTTATAAATAAGAAAGCCTCCATAAGTGGAGCTGGGTGGCATGCCCCACAAAGAAGTAAAAACAACCAACATTTTGGCATACCAATGTGGTGCTTGAATTTCCATAATGCCTGAGAAAGCTTTAAAAAAAGTTACAACTTGTTTGTAGCAGGAATCCTAAAAGTTCTTATTAATAAAATCAAACCTGAGCCAGGTATTGGGGTGAATTGGAAGATCCGAGAACCAGAACAAGCCACAGCTACCTCACCTCGCCGGATGCTCAGCTGGTCTTGTTTCCTCAGACTGGAGGCCTTTGAGTCCTCATCCAGAATGGGTCTCAGTTGAACTGCTGCTAGAAGCCTGAAAGCTCAACCAGCCAAATGCTTAACCAGGCCAATTACCTCTAGTTCCTGGTCTTCACGCCTTATATGCCTTTCTGCTATCTGCCATCACTCCCTGGGATTAAAGGCTCACTTATTGGGATTAAAGGTGTGTGTCACCAAGCCTGGCTGTTTCCAATGTGGCCTTGAACTCACAGAGATCCAGAGGGATTTCTACCTCTGGAATGCTAGGATTAAAGGCGTGAGTGCCACCATTTTCTAGCCTCTGTATCTAGTGGCTGTCTGTTCTCTGACCCCAGATAAATTTATTAGGGTGCACAATATTTTGGGGAACACAATACCACCACATTTCCCCTTTTTTGTCTAAAATTTAAAAAAGCTTATAACTAATACAAGAAAAATTACGTCCAATAAGTACATACAATATACACAGTCAAGATTACATTAACGATGTCTAGTCCATTAACATTTGACAGATTCAGGCAAAAAACTCCATTATATATATTAACAATGTCCAGTCCAGTAACATTTGATAAACTTAGACAAAAAAAATTTTTCATTGCTTATCCTATTTAAAACAAGAAATTCCTTTTTAAAAGTATTTTTCTTTTCATAATAGATTCAGTAACCTACTTTTTGTCATTTTTATATCTTCCTCTTTTTCTTTTTAGTATAGATTCAATGATCTACCCATTTATCCTATTATTTCTTTATCTTTTTTCTCAGAGTAGATTTGATCTACTTCACTTGTTTAAGAGTTTCTGCCTGCTGGCAAGCCCTTGAGCAATCAGTATGTTAAGTAGGAACAAAAAACTAAGTGAAAACACCTGCCATAGTGCAAGCATTCTAGAGCTCTAGGAAGGTTGAATGCAGTTCCTGGTCAGATAAACTTCCAACCTGCCTTTAGTTTCATGCTTGGTTTTCATGACCTAAGAAGTCAGCAAAGCCAGTTGAGAGCCAGGCAGAGAATCCAGGTGTAGGTTAGCAATTTGAAGGTTTGCTCATATGGTCAAAAAAGACTAGAGATTTGCAGTAAAACAGGTCCAGAAGGAAAAACCTCTAAAGAGGTTACAGTGTGTTTAACAATGTGCATAGGCTTAAGAAAAGGAAAAGGGCCTGTCTCGAAAAACCAAAAAAAAAAAAAGAAAAAAAAAAAAGAAAAGGAAAAGGGTATAGTCATAGAAAAAATGAGTATTTAAATAATAAAGTGTTTAAAGAAAGAAGTAAAATAATAAAAAAAATAAGCCATGTAAGATGGGAAAATACACAGGAAGTCTGTATCCTCTATAGCATTTTGTTGATTTTGAATTTTTTGAACGTTGTTGAGCAAACAACAGCTGCTGACAGACATGGGATGTGAGCAAACTGGAAAATTGAACCAATCTAGATACTTTAGGAATGCCTTAACTTTAAAAAAGAAGTCAAAAATATATTTGTCAAATGGAAGTAAAAAGTGCTTTAGAGTTTTGTTCCCACAGGAGATGAGAGACTGTGGATTCCTTCAGGGTTAATATGGATCAGGTTTGATCAGGTGAGACCTCCTGAAATTTGCCAGGTGATATCTATCAGCAAAGGTTACTGCTGGTATTCCCAGGACTTGGTCATTATCTCAAATTTCTCTCTTGGACCCTAAAGATGTTTTTGTCCATAGATAGCAGTAAGCAATATAGAGAAAACTATGCCCAGCTTTCAGCATCCTACTTCCAATACAAATTATATAAAATGACTCACTTATTTCCTAGTGTTTTTGAAACTCAGAAGTCTGCAGAACACAGTGAGCAATGGATCCCATATGAAGGTTGGCATTGGGCACACCCAGGGATGTTTATCTGGCTGGGTTTCCTGCTAAATGACTGGCTGTCCAAAGTTCTTTCATTTGCCCCCTTCAGGTCTCTGCATGAAAGGTTTGTTGCTCTGTGTGTTAAATGAATATGGTCTTCCTGAGTTAACTGTAGCTCAAACACCCCAAGACCAATGACAGAAAGATTTCTACCAAATCTGGGTGGGTGGCATCATTGATATATTAACTGTCTCACTGTCCCTCAAGATCTAGCATTGGAAGAGGGATCAGGGGGTCAGACAAGGCAGAGAATAGATGTATAGAGCATGTCAAAAAATGCTGGTAAAAATTTATCAACAGGGCTGGAGATACAGTGATAGAGCACTTACCTAGCATGTACAAGGGCCTGGATTAAATCTCTACAACCTTAGCCCAAGGGTGGAGTGGGCAGGGATTTCCATCTTTTCAGAAGGAAATTTGGAGACTACCTTACACGACCACTGTCAATGATCTTGTATTGCCTTGCCGTCCCTCCTAGTACCTCCTCAATCTTCTCTTCCTTCCAACTCACCTGATGATTGACAGCCTGATAGTGATCACATGCATGTCCTCCTGTGGTTAGGGTATAACATATCTTCCCACTGTTTTGAATTCCAATGAATAAGGAGTCAGGAGGAAGCTATTCATGGGCACTGCATCAAGTCAAAGTTTCAGAGATCCTCGGGAAGAATGTGTTCCCTCCAGTCTATGACAGCTTCCATGATCACTATCTTATCATAATGGGATGGAGGTTTTCACCCCCTGAAAACTCATATGTGTAAGCCCTGTACCCAATATGATGGTACTGAGTAGGAATTAGATTTAGTTGCTGTCCTGAGGGCAGGTGTCTCATGATGGGATTAGTGCCCTTAGAAAAGGAATACAGATCCTACCTCCTTTCCTTTCCTCTCTCTCCAGCAAGGAAAGGCCAAGGGAAGATGCAAGACAGTGGCCATCACTGGTAAGCCAGTCAGAGAGCCCTTACCAGGTACTGGGTCTATTAGCACCTTCATTTCAGGCTTAGAAGTATGTATCTATTGCTTAAGCTACTGGTCTGTGGCATTTTTTTAAATAGCAGTGCAAACAGACTGCCACATGTATCATTGCATTTAATTCTTTGTACGATGATAGAGTTCCCTCACTTAGACTGTAGCTCTGCAGGATCTTCTCATTCATGCAATGGAAGCCATTGGGCCTGATTTTGCACCTAATGTATAGAGCTCAGGCTGGCCTTGAATTCCCAGTGATTCCTGCCTCAGCCTTCTGAGTGCTGGGATTATAGGCATGGGCTAGCGATTGTATTTTAGAAGGCATGGTTTTTAGTAAAAGAAATCAGGTTACAGAAGGACACAAGGCTGGGCAGTTATTTGACCCACAGATCCCTGCTGAAATCCAAGCTTTCCCTAGGACTTTCTGAAGCCCTCTGGCATTTCTTGCATAGGCATATCATCTGCTTAAAGACCAGTCTTAAAGATTAGCTTTATTTCCATTTATTTAAGCTGCACTGATCTTGTGATTGAGTCATTCTTTTTAAGCAGGGAAAATGTCCAAATGTGTAGGGTGTTTGAAATCCTTCATTATGGGGAAAATGTATCAGGACTTGCAACTTTTCTTCTAGGCAGTTAAGTGAAGGTTCCTTCCTAAATAGCTAGGCTTCAGTTTGCTGTCCAAGAACTACTGAGAGGGATCAATCCTTGACTTTGAACTTGCCAAATGACAAGTGTGCAACTCTAAAGGCTTGCCACAGTCACACACACACACTCACATGCCACATTCACACACTCAAACACATATAACACACACACACACACACACACACACACAGGCCTATTCCTGCCACTTCGTTCTTAGCAATGGCTTAGCTTAGGAACATCACAATACACTAGATACTTTCTAAAATGTATCCCAGCCATGTAATAAGGATTTCCAAATATGGAAGTGTGACTAAGGGCAGAGAGAAAAATGTAGTAGTGAATGCTGGTTATGAATCTTGGATAATTCCCTGAGGAGGAGGGAGAACAGGAAGCATGGATTACAAACCTGGATGCCACAGGAAATGCTTGGCTAGCATAATGGAGAACATATTCATGTGGGAAAATGCACAGGCTGGCAGGCATGGCTTCTAGTAAATGATGATTTCCAAATGCTCTCTCCTCATTGCTGTCCTTTCAGATTCCCTAGAGTTTCTTCGGGGACTTTTGAAAGGGACAGTGACTCTCCAGGAGGCCAGGACATTATGAACTTCCTTTCTTCTAGGGTTAACCATATGTTCTTTGCAAACTCCTAAATCCTTTAACCTTGAAAATTGGCTCTGAAGTCATGAATTTCCCTTCAGGATTCTTGGTTGAAGTAAAAGAGAAATGTAACCTGCCTTGGCTTTTAAGTTTATATAAAGGTATGCCTTGTCTGCCAGATGTAGGTATGTGCCACAAAATTAGTTATTTAATCCTTAACATTGCACTGATCTTTCTGGTCTAAAAATATCCCAGCAGACTACAATGCAAGGCTCAATGAACAAATATAAACTAGAAGAGATGGAATGTAATATTCCCAGCTTACCTTAAAAAAATCCCACCACACACTGCATTCAAGAGTTGTCTACATGCAAGACTACTGGTTCTTATTCATTTGCTCTATGCTTCCTCTCTCAGCCTCACAGTCAAGGACATATGTGTCAGTTATTTTTTCCATTACTGTTACTAAATACTTGACAGAAACAGCTTATGGGAGGAAAGCCTTGTTTAGGTTCCTGGTTTTGAGGCAGACAAGCACAGGAAACAGTTTAGTACCCTGAGACCAACTCTCCAATCTGGTTTTGGTTGTGCATTCCCTCATCTTGTTATTCACATGGCAAGCTAGTTCTTTTACAATATGTACACACACAAACTTGACTCCAAACATTGTACCTCACAACCTCTGAACCCTCTTGATCCCCACTTGCATAAGGCTACATGTATTCCCATCTCTGAACAATAGTGTGAATTTCCCTGCCCCTGGTAATGATCAAGTTTAGTTTCTATTCAAGTATATTCTAACACGTTGGGTATGAAGAATATAAGGGCAGATCTGAACTTAACTGGTTGAGTAAAGTAAAGCAAAGCTGTGTCCTGTAGGAACTTGTTAGGGAGAACTCCTTATTTACCATCAACATCTATATATAACTGTGCATGCATATGACTAATCCACATACAATATGTGAAGAAAAACATGTAATAGGAAAAATGAATATGTGACCTAATCTGTCAATCAAAATAGAGCACCACCCAAACCATGCTTATTAACCCACTTCTCTTGAACCTTCCCTCTCAAGTGCCTGCTGTTGACCGTAACAGTGTCTCTTAACAGTGCCGATTAAATGATAATCTGCACTATCATTTTGTCCAAAATAAACTTATCTCCCTGCCTTTAAAAACCAGTGTGAATTCCAGTTTTCAAGTGTTTCAGTAAGAAGCCAAGAAACTGGCAACACCTGACCCTGACGCTAACCATTGGCAATAGTTTAAAAAAGTACAATTCATTGTGGCAGGGACCATGTCGCATGTGGTGGAGATGAGAGAGATGAGAGAGAGAGAGAGAGAGAGAGAGAGAGAGAGAGAGAGAGAGAGAGAGAGAGAGAGAGAGAAAATGCTCTTATACCAAAAGTTAGGTTAAAAATCTTTAACAACCTGTCCTTAACAACCTATTTATGACAGCCAAGCCCACCTCTACAAGACTGCAGAGCCCCCTAAACAATGTTGTCAGTTTAGCTATGGAACAGGCATTCAAAACATGTGCCTCTGGGGGACAATTGAGCTCCAGACCATAACAGCACAATGGGATCAGGCAGGCCACCCGCACCGCAGCCCAGCCCATCCTTTACACAGGTGTGTGTTTGGTAGAGGAGTTACTTATCTTTACTAGGCCTGAGGTTAGGATTACAGGAAACCTTTGCAAAAGACAGATGAGGACCAAATGAGATGACAGGTTTGATACACTTGGCACAGTGCCTTAAGATCTCATTAAATAAAAGCCCGTTGTCAATAGGGAAGGTCCCCTGTATCTGGGTGACATTTTAGAAGGCAGATTGAGCACTGGGCTCAATTCAGCTTGTGTTATCTCTGATATAGCCCAATTCTGTAAGAAACATTACATCAAAAGCCATGAAACAGGAAGGGTTTCTTCGGAATAGCTTAAGATGCAGACCCACAAGAGCTTTGAAGCCAGGCACAGAGTCCGAGTTGTTGATAGTATGATGGTGAATCTTGGTTGTCAACTTGACTGAATCTGGGATTAATTAAAGAGACGACCCATGAGTGGATCTCAGACAGTGTAACTACGGGGAGAAGTGCTTTCTCCAGAGTGGGCAGCCCCTTCCAACGCATGGCTCATGTATCACGAGGGCACAGCGATGCTGCCCACTTGCATTTGCCAAATGCAGCAGCAGTGCTCTGCTGCCACCAGACTCGAGCTTCTTTGGCCTTCCAGTGTGGTCTCCAGGTCTCCAGAGGTCTTCCTGGGGTTCAGCACCAGGCCAGGACTGCTGAGGCATCATCAAGTTTCATGGGTGATGCAGATACTGGGTTCTCAGCCTCTTCAGGGTGCAAATGGCTACTGTTGAATGACTCAGTGAGTACTGCATAATCCAGTCTGCTGAATCCCCTCTTATTATATATATGTACACCACACACACACACACACACACACACACACACACACACACACACACCTTCTACTGTCTCTGTTTCTCTAGAGAACTCTACCTAATACAGATGACATGGTTACCATATCAGTTCTCTTGAAGCTCTAGATTGGGTGTCAGGTCCTTTACCCCACCCATCCCAGCCACCTTATCTAAAGCAGGATGTTTGTGAAAGTAGCTCATGGCTTTGAGTCGTTTTGTTGGTGTTGGTGACACAATGTTCAGATTAACACATTGGTGGGCTTTCCTCTTCAAAGTGTCTGACTGAGTTGAAACTTGTTATTCAAAACACTTAGCCTCTGTGTGCCTCAATTTCTCCAAATATAACATAACCCTGAACAAGAAAATACCCACTTCCTGACAGCATGGGGGAACATTTATGTTGTCCTTGAGGACATTTGGCCGTCAACAGAACAAGCTGGGAGCTGACCTGAATTCAAATCTCAATATATCCTCTTGCTTTTCTGTGGATAAAGACTGATTATCTATCTATCTATCTATCTATCTATCTATCTATCTATCTATCTATCTAT
>CABHPH010141766.1:0-31181 GCA_902168325.1 Peromyscus nudipes | reverse complement strand
TATCTATCTATCTATCTATCTATCTATCTATCTATCTATCTATCTATTTTTGTCTCTTGACTTGTTTTTTCCATTTTTCACACAGAGTACCAGTCTCTATGTTGTTTATCTCATATCCAATTTCCTATGCTGGTATACCAATAAAATCCTGACTTTATTTGGAGCTGAAATGTACTGAGATTTAAAAAATTTATTGTTTAGGCTCCTGATGAAATTTGCCCAATGAGATACAAGTAGAAAGTATGAGGTACAGCAAATCAAAGTGTTCCTTCAAATAACAGCTTGGGCTGACATGAAATTCTTCCTTTGTCTTTTCTTCTTCCACTTGAACATAATCACCCATGGGGCAGCAGCCATATCACCATCATGATATGGGAAGTATATACAGATCAATGTCTAGGAAGAATGGAAAGATCTAGGCCTAGGAAGATAGAAAGGTTCTGTTCTCTTCCACCTCAGGGCTTCTGGAAAGCTCCAAATCAACTTCTTACTTTGCCAGACAAATAAATCTCTGTCTTTTAAGTCTTCCTTAGTTAATGTATCTCTTGTTTAAAGGAAAATTTGTTCAGATCAAATGTACATGGAACGAGGATACTTTCGTTGTGAAAGTAAAAAGAAGTAAGATGTTTTTGTTAGAGTTTTATTGTTGTGATGTGACACCATGACCACAACAAACCTTATATAGGAAAACATTTGATTGGGGCTGGATTACAGTTCAGAAGTTTAGTTCATTATTATCATGGCAGGAAACATGGCAGGCAGACATGGTGCTGGAGAAAGTGCTAAGAGTTCTACATCTTGATCCACAGTCAGCAGGAAAGAAGCATGCCACACAAGGCCTGGCTTGAGCTTCTGAGACCTCAATGTCCATCCCCTAATGACACATGTACTCCAACAAGGCCACACCTCCTAACAGTGACACTCCCTATGAACCCATGGGGGCCATTTTTATTCTAACCATCACAGATGTATAATGCATTCAGCATGGTTCCCAGCACACAGCCTCCAATGTGTATTCCATTCCTTTCTTTCCTATATTCACATGGTAGATTCTTCATGCTGCAGGTAAATTCAAAGGAGGTGGGATGTTTGCCCCATTCAATGTAACCCCACATTTTGATGTGATTTCCCCAAGCACCTAGCTGTAGGCTGCCTTCTTAGAGCAGAATTGCAAGTTAAGAGAAGCAATGGCCATGAACTCTCCACATAAGTTGCAAGACAATGTAGCTTCATGATCATTTTATGTCTGAGTTTTCTTCTTTATCAAAGGGCCAAACACTGCTGCCATACTCGTTGCCCTTTGGCTGCCTCTGTTGTGTGTAGCTTGGACAATAGGAGATGTCTTAGAGGATGAAGTACTTGTTGCACAAGCACAAGGACCCGAAGCCAATGCCCCACCAACCATGTAAAATGCCAGGTGGGATGGTGTGTTTATGTGATCAGTGTCATCAACTTGACAGAACCTAGAAACACCTGGGAACTGGACCTCTAGTCATGGCTGTAGGAGGTCATCTTAATTAAGTGAGGTGGGATGAGTCACCCACTGTGGATAGCACCATTCCCTGGCTAAGATCCTGGACTAAATTAGTGGGGAAAGGGAGCTAAGTAGCAGCATGAATTCATGGCTTTCTGCTTTCCAACTGTGAATTCACTGGGAACAGCTGACTCAAGCTCCTGCTGCTTTGTTTCCCTGAACTGTGAACCAGAGCATTTCATAAAAGAAACTAAAACAATCTACAAACCCAGTGCTGGGGCAGTGAGACAGGAGGAACCCACAGGCTTGCTAGCTGAATCAGCAAATCCCAGGTTCAATAGCAGACTCTGCCTCAAAAAAAGTGAAGAAGAGATTGAGAAAAATATCTAACAACCACTGGCTTCCACACATGCACGCACGCATGCACACGCATGCACATGTGTGTGTGTGTGTGTGTGTGTGTGTGTGTGTGTGTGTGTGTACAGAAAACAGGAGAACCCAAGAAATATGGCAGCTCTCTGCAGGTGCCTTGGGCCTTGGATGGCCTAGCTAGCTGTGTTGGGCTGGACAAATCAGCTTTTATCATTCTGCAGGTCTAGATGGAATGAACTGCAGATCCTGGGCTTCAAATGAATTACTGTGACAATTTCTCAGCAGATATCTTGTAAACTTACTTATTAAGCCCTGATGGTTTCCTAGGAAAAAATCCATCTCACTCTACCTAAGTTACTGTTGACAACATAAGATTGGGTAAATTGGGGTAAAATGATTTTGAGGTCATCTGAAATCCAGCCTTACCTTTGTTTCCCTCATGAACTTTCTGGAACTGCCAGAACAGACCATATGGAAGAAGTAAGAGCTACCTTAGTCCAAATCCAGAAGCAGTATGCTATCCACCTAGAATTGCTAAGACCCAAGGGACTAGTTTATATAGAGTTATTTTTTATGAGCATCTTGTCTTATTTAAACAGAGTTAGCATCACATATATTTGGCATTTCTTTGAAGAAATGCTAGAAAAACATGAAATGGAACTGAGCTCCCAGGAATGTCAATGTTGATTGCACCTAAGTTATTAAATCTTGAATTCATGGAAAAGAAAATGTTATAATGCTACCAGCAGAGAAGAGAAAGCACACATAAATCTGCTAATGTGAAGACAGCATGTTGGGAAATGAAGCAAGGGGAGTTTTTCATTGCCTTGATCTAGCTTTATGTTCCAAGGAAGAGAATTGGCTCCTTTGGTTGATTTTATGTACACCTACTGGAAAACTACCTAGAATTTAATCAAATATCTTGGTTTTTAGCAAGGAAACACATATGACAGTAATAGAAAAAAAAAACAGAACCCAAACCTGAAGTATTACTGTCTTGGGCTTAATAAATGTTCCTTTTCAAATTCAAATTGAAAAGAAAAGATTCTGAGATGGAGACGAGAGCTAACTTTCTTGCTTTGTGTTTTTGACTTTTTTAGAGAATACACTTATTTTATTATTAGCTCCTGGGATTCAATCTCAAATTGCAATGCACTGGAACTCATTTTTGAAGTAATATTGGAGAGAAAACATCCCATTTCTTTAATTAATTTTCCCCATTATCAATAAAAGTCAGCTGAAACTTTCTTCATTATTTTTCACTCCCATGTCCTACCCCAGCTTTGCCTTTTGGTTCAACCTATCAAATTCAAAGCAAAAATCTGTCTTCTCAAACCATAAGAAACTTTGAAAAATGAAACTCAAGCCACCTGACTTTGGCAGTGAGGTCAAGGACAAGGTTCAGTTGTAGGTTTTGAGTATAATTTATTATAATGTCCACAAAATTTATATTTATAAATAATTTTTTAATGCTAGGAAATAGGTAAGGGCCTCTGGGGAAAGGTAGGAGGAGGTGGGATAAAAAATTATTAATTCTCAACTCTCCAGTGAGGTTTCTGATGGCCTCACAGAGTCCATAGGCTAAATTTACGCAGGTGTCAAGAAAAGCTGTGGTTAGGCATGGTGACACAAAGGCCTCTAATCTAAGCTCTCTGAGGGTGAGGTGGAAGGATGGCGAGTTTGAGGCCACCTTGGGATACACAGTTGGATTTCGGTAGTAATGACTGGATATAGTAGATAGGAAATGCCGCAGAAATAACTGGGCACAGTAGATGGAAAACCCAGGAAGAATATCTAGATAGAATGCATAAGAGATATTAGAACCTGTAGTCAGAGTTTCACACCACAGTCCAGCCACTGTTGGTGAGGGAAACTCAAGAGAGACAGGGTGACTGGAATCCACACCCGTTGAAGTGTGTTTGATGACAGTGGTGGCCTATGACTTATAGGGAACCCAGCAGGTGCAGAGTACCTGTCTCTGATGCCTGAAGTACCATAGGTGGAAGCAGTATGACTGAGTTCAGTGGCTGAGAGAGGCTCACAGAATGAAGGAACGTGCAAAGAAGCTGAGCTCAGGTCACATGTAGAAATACACTGTAGTGGTTTGGATGAGAATGGCCCCATAGGCTCATATATATGAATACTTAGTCCCCAGTTTGGTGAAACTGTTTGGAAAGGATTTGAAGATGTGGCCTTGTTGAAGGACATGTGTCACTGGGGGTGGTTTTTGAATTTTGAATAGCCTCTGGCATTCTAGTTCACTCTCTCTCTCTCTCTCTCTCTCTCTCTCTCTCTCTCTCTCTCTGTGTGTGTGTGTGTGTGTGTGATGCTTGTAGATTAGTTAAGAGTTCTCAAATACTGTTCTAGAGCCATGCCTGCCTGTGTTCTGCATTATGATGTTCGTGGACTCAAACCCTCTTGAACCATGAGACCCCAAATTAAATGTTTGTTTATAAGTTGTCTTGGTCATGTTGTCTCTTCACAGCAATGGAAAAGTAGCCAAGACAGGCAGCACTCTGGAAAATTGCCCAAACAGAGCAAACTACTGCCTCATAAGAAGGTAATTGAGGAGTTAATAACTTACATCCCTCACTTGGAGGATGATGAGACACTTTATCTGGATCATTCAGTTGAGAGTTATTACCCATGTTTTACTGTTGAGAAGCTGAGATTCTGAATGATCCTAGTTTTTCACAATCAGAATCATAAAGCTAAGTGTTAGAAGAGTAAAGGATATCCTCCAAGCAAAGAAGGCCAGTGATGAAGTTAGATGGGAGTTATGCCTCAATCTTTATGTCTGGCTACAAGTTTTCATATTCTGTCTAGAGGAGCTCCAGGAGTTCACCCATCCTTCCTGCCCTCTATTATCCCATAGCAGTACAACATGTAAGTTGAGCATTATATTGTCTGGGTTTGAATCTGAGTTTGCATGTTCCTTGTAGTGTGAACTTGATTTTCTTACCTACTGTGGATGATAATTCTGAGTCTCCTCTGAGAAGGTCCAGTATTATAACATGTGGACCTTTTTGGGTACAGATCAAAGAATTATTGAGTCTTTTAAGCTTGGTCTTATCTCTGCCATACCCTAGTTCTGGACTCAGCTCACTGGGAACTAGGTTAGCTTCCTCACTAATATTTCTACATCTTTTTGTGCCACTCTTAATTTACTCTCAGTATTACATATGACTGAGTTTTCTAAAATGCAAGTTTGATAATTTTACTCATTTCAAGCCTTAAAGCTTTTACTGGCATCTAGTGATTTTAGGATAAAGGCAAACATTTAACAAGACCTACAGCACCATATATGGTCTAGCCCAGCACACTAGGCTTCTGTCTTGCCTCACAGAAAGTCTAAGTGTTTTGAGGACTTTGTCACTGCCGTACCCACATCTAGCTGGTATCTGTCACTGAATGGGTGCCCAGAGAGTATGTGTTGAGTAAGTATACATGTAGCTAGAAGTTGTCCTGTGTCCCACCCAGTCCACACCCACTCAGACCCAAGTAAACACTCAGAAGCTTATATTAATTAAAACTGTTCAGCCATTAGCTCAGGCCTACCACTGACTAGCTCTTACATTTAAACTCATCCCATTTCTGTTAATCTGTATGTTGCCACATGTTCTGTGGCTTTACCTGTGTGTTGTTACATGCTGCTCCCTGGACAGCGGGCTGGCATCTATTGACTCAGCCTTCCACTTCCCAGAATTTTCTTTCTCTGCTTATCCTGCCTATACTTCCAGCCTGGCTACTGGCTAATCAGCATTTTATTTATCAACCAATCAGAGTAACACATTCACAGCATACAGAGCAATATCACTCACCACATACAACTTTGTAGGGGAGACTTTCACACTAGGTTTTTATACCATAGATTTACTTCAAGGTCTTTATTTGCTCTGGAATCAGATGATCTCATGCCTCCTTTTAGATCTTTCTTTTTCCTCCCTGGACACCTCAGTATTTAGATGAACCTTTCAGTAAATAACCAGAGAGATATGGAATATAAACCTTAACCTGAGTTATGCAAGTTTTCACATTGTAATTATCTTTATTCCATACTTATGAGGCATACAACTTGGGCAAATTAATGGATATTTTATTTCTTTATTGTAAAAAGTACTGAATTGGGCTTGTGGTGTAGACCCAGGGTGCCCTTAGTTCTTCAGTGCACCCTTCTTTTTAAAAATTAATTAATTAATGATTTTTAATTAAGAAATTTTCCATTCATTCTACATATCAGTCACAGATTCCCTTGTCCTCCCTCCTCCCACCCCCCAACCTTCCCACCCAACCCACCCCCCATTCCCACCTCCTCCAAGGCAAGGTCTCCCATGGGGAGTCAGCAGAGCCTGGCACATTCAGTTGAGGCAGGTCTAAGCCTCTCCTCCCTGCACCAAAACTGTGCAAAGTCACCATAGGCACTAGGTTACAAAAAGCCAACTCATGCACTAGGGACAGGTCTCAATCCCACTACCTGGGGGCCCCCCAAACAGTTCAAGCTAAACAACTGTCTCAATTATTCAGAGGGCCTAGTCTAGTACCATGGGGGGTCCTCAGCTACTGGTCCACAGTTTAGTGTTTCCACTACTTTGGCTAGTTGTCTCTGTACTTTTTCCAATCATGGTCTCAGTATCTCTTGCTCATAGAATCCCTCCTCTCTCTCGTTGATTGGACTCCTGGAGCTCTGCCTGGGACCTGGTTGTGGATCTCTGCATCTGCTTCCATCAGTCACTGGATGAGGGTTCTATGATGACAGTTAGGGTATTCAGCCATCCTATCACCAGAGTAGGCCAGCTCAGGCACCCTCTTGACCATTGCCGGTAGTCTATGGTGGGGTCATCATTGTGGATTCCTGGGGACCCCCCTAGTATTCTGCTTCTTCCTATTCCCATGAGGTCTTCATTTGTCATGGTATCTCTTTCCTTATTCTCCCACTCTGTTCCTGATCCAGTTATCATGTCCTGCTCCTGTAAGCTCTCTTTCCTCTGACTCTTGCCCTCCATTACCCCCCTCACCCCTAGCTCTTCAACCATTCCTTCTAGCCATTCTCACTACTTAGTGACTCTATACTGACCTGCATAATTACTCTCTACTAGGGACCCTACAGCTTCCTCATTTGGCAGAGATCTAGGTAGGCTTCCTATGCCCTCCTCTGCCTCTTCTGTTCTGGACTTTCCAAAGTACTGTTAGACCTTGTCTTAGTTACTGTCCTATTGCTGTGAAGAGATAGCAAGACCAGGGCAACTTATAAAAGGAAGCATTTAATTGGGGGCTTGCTTAAAGTTTTAGAGGGCTAATCAATTATCATCATAGCAGGAAGCATGGCAGCAAGCAGGCAGTCACGGTGCTAGAGCAGTAGCTGAGAGTTTCCATTTTATCCACAAGATCAAGGCAAAATGAGAGCAAGTCTAGGCCTGGTCTCGAAGTCAACCTCCAGTAGTGACACACCTCCAAAATGCCACACCTCCTCCAACAAGGCCACACCTCTTAATCCTTTCTAAACAGTCTACCAGTTGGGAACCAAACATTCAGATATATGAGCCTGTGGGGGCCTTTCTTATTCAAACCACCACAGACTTGCTATCAATTACCCCTCCTAGCCTACCTCCATCCCCTTCAGCCTTGCTGTTATCTGTTGCCAGAATGAGAGTACCCATGTTTCTGCCTTGGCTGTCCTTTGTGGAACTGGACCCCAAGTCCTGCTTAAAAGGACCCCAGAGTGAGTCCCCTTCTCCTACCTGCTAGCCTATACACTCCATAGACTGTAGCATTCTGAGACTGTTTGGAGTCTGAATCCAGAGCTCCAACCCAATTTCAGATATAAGACTAATTGGAGACTGAACCTTAAAATCCAGTGTGACCCCAAGATTGCTGCTCCACAACCTGTCATATTTGGGCAACTGTAACCAAAAAACTAAATACTCACCAAACAAAGGCAAGGTCAGATATCCACAAGAAGAAACACCAAATACCTCATAACTGCAGATGTCTACATCCTACTGTACAAACACAAACGTGAATAACCAAGACAATATGCCTCCTCCAGAACCCAGAAATCGTGTTGCAATATGCCCTGAGAAAATCAATTTAGCTGAAGACAAGGACTTCAAAATAGCAATTATAAATATGAATACATGCCTCAGTAAACACTGAAAACACAAATAGTTGAATGAACTAAGAAAAACAATTCAAGACATGAAAAATAGAACTTAACAAAGAAATAGTCTCACTAAAGAAAAGTCAAACTGAAATAAAACTCAATGAAAAACACAAGAAATCAAACAAAATTTCAGAGGTAAGCCTTGCCAACATATTAAATGACATAGAAGAAAGAATCTCAGGCTTTGAATATGAGATAGAAGAGTGGATAGCTCAGTCAAAGAAAATGTTAGATGAAAATCTAACAAACAAGCGAGAAATGACCACAAAACTTCCAGGAAACCCGGGACAATATGAAAAGACCAAATCCACAAAAAATAGGTGTAGGAGAAATAGTAGGAAGGAGAAGAAAACCAGACCAAAGGCACAGAAAATATATTTTTTTAAAATCATAAAAGAAAATTCCCCAAATCTAATGAAAGAGATGCCTATTAAGGTGAACATCAAATAGAGAGGACCAAAAAAGAAACTCCCCATGGCACATAATAATCAAAACACTAAATGTGCAGGAAGAAAAAAGGATAGTTAAAGTTGCAGGGGAAAATACCACGCTACATAAAAAGGCAGGCCCTTTAGAATAGTACCTGACTTTTCAATGGAGACTCTGAAAGCCAGAATAAAGAAGGTAGCCCAGACAACTACACCCAGCAAAATTATCAATCACAATTCATGGAGAAAGAAAAACATCTCACAACTAAAAACAATTTAAACAGTTTCTGTCCACCAATCCACCTCCATAGAAAGCACTAGAAGGAAAATTTCAGACTGAAAAGAAAGTTAACTACACCCAGGAGGACACAGGAATAATTCTATTGGTGAAGTTTGCCTCTGTAGTTCTTGTTGGAATTTATAAATTTTCCATTTCTAGAGTTCCCTCACTTTGCGTTTTCTTTCTTGCTACTATTTCCATGTTCATATCTTGAAAAGTTTTCTTTCTTTCAAGTGTTTGTTCTTTTCTTGGTTTCTTTAAGGGATTTATTTATTTCCTCCAGTTGTTTGTATTTTCCTAGGTTTCTTTAATTGATTACTCATTTCCCCTTTAAGGACCTCTATCATCTTCATATAGTTGGTTTTAAGGTCTTTTCTTGTGATTCAGCTGTGTTGAAATATTCAGGGCCTGTTGCGGTAGGACAGTTGAGCTCTAGTGGTAACATATTTCCCTGGCTGTTATTGATCGTATTTTTATGCTGGCGTCTAGATGTCTGGGTTTAGAGTGATTATAGGTCTAGGTGTTAATTTCTGGGTTTGTCTTTGTTGGATGGGTGTTTTGTTCCTTGGTTTCTGTTTCCTCCGTGGATTTAAGAAGAGCATGATAGCTATGTGTTGCCTGTTTTGGTGACTTGCTTGACTGGTGTGTTCGTTCATAGGTAATGCCTGCTGGTGTTGGAGGCTTGGATGCAGTGAGCAGTTGGGGAGTGGGAAGCTGAAGGGGACGGTCCATGGGATGCACAGGAGAGTTGGATGGGCAGAAGGGAGTCTGAAACTGTTGATGTTGCAATGTTAGGGAGGAGACTAAGGTATTGCATCTAGAGGAACAGAGAGAGTGGAGAAGTTCTGTATGTACCTACTTGGTCTTCTGGCAGACTGTTGTTAACCTGGTACCCATCACAGCAATCTCTCTGAGACTCTTCTGTATCTGGATCATTAAAAATATATTTGGAGTAAGCTTAAAATCAGCAGATCAGCCACACAGGTTTTTATTGGGTTGAAACCGAGCTACTTCTCCTCTCTTCTGTTTTCAGAGATGAATCTATGCCTCCTTACTGTGCCTCCCATTTCCCTGTGTCCCTTGGTATTCTCAGTGGATCCTAATAAGTACTTGGACCAAAACTTTTAAAGGAGATATTTGGCCTTTGGTCTTGAGTACCTTGGATAACAACAATTATCCTGAGGTACGAGCAGAGGGGGATGATATCAGAGCAGGAAAAATGGATGCCAACTTTAGCCCAAGGCAAGCATGACTGCAAAAGTAACCTTTACTAGTCTGGCCAGCAGTAAGGCCAGACTACACAAATAGTCTGTTTACCTCTCGTCCAGAGACCAGCTTATAAAACTGTGATGCATTGGATTCCTCCACTACATTTAGGCCACCTATAAGGCAGTGGATTTCAACAGCTGCCACAGGTGAGGAGGTCATATTATAAATAAAAAAATGTGAGGCATGTTATTTATGTCTTGATGAGAGTTGTTTAATAAGATGTCAACATTGTCTGCTCCTGAAATGTTACGTTCCCTTAGCACCATTCTTTACATTTGTATTTCTTATTCTAGTTGAGAAGATGGGGACTGAACAGAAGACCTAATACATGTGGGGGAAGTGCTCTACCACCAAGGTGGTAGGCGCCAGCACTGCTTTCTCAGGAAGAGGGAAGCTAGATTATAGTCATCAAACCTAAGAAGGGCTTCTTAAGGTTGTGGCAAAGGAAGAAGAGGAGCTAGTCCAGTGATAACAGGAGGGTAACCCAGGAGTACCAAGTGTGGTGATCTTTTGCTTGTGCTCTAACAAATAAAGCTTGCCTGGAGATCAGAGTGTGGAGCTGGCCACTAGAGGCCAGGCAGTGGTGGCACACAACTTTAATCCCAGCACTTGGGATCTCATGCTTTTGATTCCAGTATCTGTGAGGCACATGTCTTTAATTCTAGCACTTGGGAGGAGGAAACAGGAAGTGATATAGCTGGGCAGAGACAGGGTGATAAGGTGGGGTGGAGACAGGATCTTGGCCCTTTCAGCCTGAGGTAAGTTTTTCTAGTGGCTGGATGTTCTGCTTCTCTGATCTTTCAGCTTTCATCCTGATATCTGACTCTGGGTTTTTATTATTAAGACCAATTAGGATTTGTGCTACATCTGGCACCCAATGTGGAGCACAAATCCATGAAAAAGCCACTGTCTGTGGTTGTACAGTCACTGGGACAGGCTGGAGCTGCATGCAGCCAGAATCACTACTCCACCAGTTAGGTTTTCCTTTCTTTTGGGATTTTTTCTGTTGTAGCCTCTCTACAGCAAACTCCATAGACTTTTGGGCTCCAAACACCTTAGGAATTACTTGCTTCTGTACCTTCCCCTGTGCAGACAATTGGCTCTTTGGCTTCTTTTCTCCCAGTGGGTTGTGGGCTTTCCCTGGACCCCCTCCTTGGGCTGCTGCCCAAGTAGGTAGCTGCCTTGAAAATCCACTCAGGCTTCTACTGTTCTACACAGAAACAGTCGGCCTCACATCTTCATCGTCATGGTGAGACAATTGGGAATTATTAAAGGGAAGAATTAGTTAAAAAGAGAGTTTTTTTCCACATTAAAAAAAAACGGGAAGCTCTATTACAATGGAAGGAGTTAGGTCTCTGTATAATAATACATTGGATGGTTTGAAAATGGAGTAATTAAATGAGAGGATAATTAATTTAGATGGGATTTATGTAATGTCAATTATAAATATTATCTGTTTGATCATTTTTGTTTTATCATTAAAAAAGGTGGTCAATATGAGTACCAAAATAAAAGTTTTAGAAAAACCTATTAAAACAGATCATGGAGATATTCAGACCCAGACAGAGGAATTTAAAGGAGAACCAATCTCAACATTGAATTATAAGTTTACAAAGAAACAGCTTAAGAGAAAAGGACCCTCTGAGAAAAGGAAAAGTACCCTCTTGGAGGACTCCATGCTGGGATTTCCATCCTTAACCTAGCCCTCCAGCCTGTCCTGGGAACAGGGAGCACAGGATGACATATTCTCAAGCTTAACTTCAAGCTGAAACAGGGCATGGGTGGTCAGAAGGACTCTGGCTAGTTAAAGGGAGGGAGGGAACTCAGACATCTGACCTGGCTGTAGAGGCAGGGAACAATTAAGATAAGCCTGAGTGAGACACAAGCCATCTCCATGTCTCCATATGCGTCACATAGGGCCGGGGGCTGAAAGGGCTTAAAGCCCAAAAGACATGTGGTACCAGCAAGTGAAATGAGATGAATCTGACCTCCAACCATCCCAGAGGGCCAGTGAGGAATGAACAGCACAAGATAGCCAATGGAGCATCATAACAAAGGTTATGGGCCATGGAATTGAGTGGACACAAGCCATTTCCATATGCCATTGCACAGGCAGGGGGGGGCCCGAAGCGTTTAAAGCCTGAGAATCATTAGAACAAGATGAATCCTCACTTGTGGGAAAATGGCCAGAAGGGAAGGGAGGGATCTTCCTGATCCAGTAGGGTGAAGGGTCCCCAGTGGTGCTACAGCCTGAAAATGGTGGGTGGTACAGGATCCCAGAGCTCCTCAGACTGCCAGTGGGCAGGAGAAGGCAGTGGGATTGCTTGTGATGTTGGGCACCAATGTTATGAATTATTGTGTGGGGCAGGGGTAAGGAAACCTGAGGGTATCCTGCACATGCAGGGAAACATGTTGGGCCGATGCACACCATGCAGTCATGGTGTGGGCAGTGTCCAGTAATTCACAACCCAGATGCTGCTTCCATGTGGAGAGTTTATTATAATAGAGAGATGAAAAGAAAGATAGGAAGGAAAGAGACAGAGGGAGAGAGGTCAAGGGTGTACACATTGTGGGGGGAAATGGAAAAGAGGGCAAGAGAGGCCGGGGAGACTTTTCTTAGAATGAGGCTTTTATGTCAGGATGCAGGGTGATGCCAAGGGGGTGGGATTTCAAGGAACAGGTCAGAATATTAACATCTGGCATCTCCAAAATCTTGGGGTCTCCAAGGCAATCTAGGCTTCAACTTCACAGCTTCATGAAATGTCCTGCCTAGGCCTCCATTCAGGGATACCCCTGACACATGCCTGGCTTTAGTGACTTTCCTTAGTCGAAGGGGCAAATTCCATAACCCAATTTTTCTATCCTTAATTCTAAAGCCAGAACCATGTGGCTGAATCTGCCAAGTTTTGCTGCTTGCTGGGGCTGGAACATGGATGCCCTCATTCAGTTACATTTTCACCAGCTTTCTATTTCTGACCTTCATTGCTTAAGCTTGGCTGTCCTGAAACTGTATCTGTAGTCCAGACTGGCCTCAAACTCAGAGATCCACCAGCTCTGCCATCCCAGTGTTGGGATTAAAGGTGTCCTCCACCACACCCTGCTCTAACTTTTCTTTAATTCCTCTTCACAATTTAGAGATTTAGCTGGGTGAGATCTTGCCCTGAAGTCATTGTGCCCTTTATTCCATTTCTTAATCTGTTTATCTCTTTGAACACAGCACTTAACTCCATTCCTTTTATCCTCAAATTTTACATTTTCTTGTTCCTTTTCAATATAAATCTTCTTTAGAGTAACCACTAATAACTATAGGACAGAGTCTATACTAGGCTGTTTTGAGATTTCCTCTGCAAATGAAATTAATCCAAATCTCTTCACTTTACCCTCAGACAGAGTCTTTGAACAAGGGCAAAAAGCAGCCACATTCTTCACCAAAATATCACAAGAACAATCTATAGGCAACATATTAAAGTTCTTCTCCCTTGAAACCTCTTGAGGTAGCCCCCCACAGTTCATCAAATCACACTCAGCACCACTGTCTTCCATGCTCCCATTAAGCAGTTCTTAAAGCATTCCACTGCTTTCCTAACCCAAAAAACTAAAGTTCAAATATCTCCAAACAAAAACGTGGTCAGACTTATCACAGCAATACCCCAGTCCCTAGTATCAAATTCTGTCTTAGCTAAGGTTTCTAATGCTATGAAGAGACATCATGACCACAGCAACTCTTATAAGGAAAACATTTGATTGAGATGGTGGCTTACAGTTTCAGAGGTTCAGTACATTATCATCATGGTGGGACATGGCGGGACGTAGGCAGACGTGGTGCTGGAGAGGTAGCTGAGAGTTCTACATCTTACAGGCAACAGGAAGGGGACTCAGTCACACTGAGGGAAGCTTGGGCAGACCTCAAAGCCCACGCCCACAGTGACACACTTCCTCCAAGACCACACCAACTCCAACAAAGCCACGCCTTGTTACAGTGCCACTCCTTTTGGAGGTCATTTTCTTTCAAACCACCACACCATTCCCTATGAGCTTATGGAGGCCAATTATATTCGAACTACCACAACAACCTTTGAAACACCACTTCCCATTGGTTCATATAGTTGGTTATTATTTTAGATTCCAAGAAAACTTTGTGTTTTTAACAGGTGCTATCATTTTACTTGATAGTATCAATTAAAAAGTCAACAGATGTGTGTCCTGCCTCTTCCTAAATGAAGATGTAGAATAGAACACAGAAATCACTTCTTGGACAAATCCTGTATGCAAAGCCCTGTGCCTAGGCTACCCCAACATCACTGGCATTGGCAATGACAACAACATTCACTACAACCAACAACAGTCAGTTTTCTGACAAAGGGCAGGCTCAGTGCTGCCCAGGCATCATTTTAGACCGCTATTCTCTGAGGTCTATTATACAATTTCCACTTCAAAATGAAGAAATAGGGACTCAAAGATCAAAGATCAGGTCTATCAGATACAAGGTCTGTTGGCTCTTAGTTGGGAGTCTGTTCCCACTGAAAGGTCCCCAGTTGAAATGTTTATTGACCTTTTATGATTAGGTTTGTCACTTGTAAAATGTGAGAACTGGACTGGGTTATTTTTATTTCGCAGGCTCCATCGAATTTTATCTTCCTGTCTTCTGAAGCAGCAGACACTTCATCTAAAGTAGAAATTCACCTTTCAAATTATAATTTCACATGAGTTTTTATTTTTAAAACTTTTTTGAAAAGTTTTAACATTTATTGGAAAAATTTATCTTGATGAATGAACAGAAAGAGCACCCACTGTGAACAGCACCCGAAATGGAAGCATTGGCTTGTAGATGGAAGTTTTCCTGTACCCTGCCTGGTCCCACAGCCTCTTGATCCCCAGTAAACACACAGAGGCTTGTATTAATTACAAACTGTATGGCCTATGGCTCAGGCTTCTTGTTAGCTAGCTCTTTCATCTAAATTAACCCATTTCTATTAATCTGTATGTTGCCATGTGGCCATGGCATTACTGGTCTCCTGGCATCTTGCTGCTTCTTGGGCAGCAGGCTTGTGTCTCTCCCACTCCACCTTTCTCCTCCCCATATCTCTGCTTGGATTTTCTGCCTGACTCTAAGTTGCCTTGCCATAGGCCAAAGTAGCTTACTTATTAGCCTTTGAGAGCAACATATATTCACAGCATACAGAAAGACATCCCACAGCACCTTTCCTTTTCTGTCTAATCAAAAAGGAAGGTTTTAACTTTAACCTAGTAAAATTACATATAACAAAACAGTTATCAAGCAAGAATTACAGTTATAATATCTAGTCTATTTGTATTTGGCAAAATTAAAGAAAATACTCTATTATCTATCCTATTTTTGTGAGTCTAAAGTTTCATATCTAATTTACCTTTTTTTGTAACCAAGGAAAACTATCTAGTCTTCAACTACATCAAAGACCCCAGAAAGATATACTATTACCTAAGTAATAGGAAGTGCATTGTAAGCAACTTCCAAAATTATAAAAATGACAGAGACAGCTGGCTGCCTGGATAGTCACCCAAAGGTCCTCTGCAATGTTGGGCCATCCATCTTCAGCCTACAGGTCTAGAGTCTCTGGCAGACGTTTTAGTGAAGCAGGAAAATTGAAGGATTGTCTTACGTATTGGTAAAGTTCACCAGTCACTTTCCTTTGTCTCCTGTAGAATGTCTGACAGTATCTTCCATGAAGCAGGAACCTGAAGAACCATCTTGCCCTGTTTAGGCAAAGTTTAGTGGTCATTTTCCTGTGGGTTCTGTATGTCCAGTTTATACAGCATACTGTCAAGCAGTCCAGGCAAGAGCAGTTTCTTGCTCAAATGGCCAATTTTGCCAAGAAGGTAAACTCCAAGAGAAGTGTCTTTGATGCTCATCTTCTTCTTTGAAGTAAATTGGTGCTGCCAGGAGCAAACATGTCTCACTATCCAGAAAAGTCTGTTTTTAAAACATTTTAAATGCCATATTCTGTAGGTCTTTGAAGTGTTTGAAGATTACCTACCTAATTGAAATATATCTATGTTTACCTAGAAAACTTAACTAACATAAGTTTGATTATCATAGATGATTAATTATTAATCTGTGTTTCTTAATTATACATTATAATTTCAAATGAGCTGTGAAAATATAATATCTTAAATAAGAGCAGAAATATACATTCAGTATAACAAAATTAATTTTAAATTTGTATCAGTAAACCAAAATCCATAGCAATGTAAAATATTTCAAATAAGTTGTTGCTCTTTAAAAGTAGATTCAATAATCTACCCTTTCATCCTATCATCTTTATATCCTCTTTTCTTCTTTAGAAAGAGATTGTATTTATAATCATTCCCCTTTAAAGAAAAATAAACATTCATAAACAATATTTTGGAAATTTGGGCATAACTTCCCATACTACTTTCTGCTTATTGGGGGCATTGGCAATCTTATAGAGATCCTGAGAAAATTAAGAATTATAGTTAAATCTTGGCTGAAGTAGTCTGTAAGTCTGTATCAACCTTTCATGGGGTCTTGGTTGATAAAACCATATTTGCCTGGAAGCAGTCCATAGGTTCTCATCTTCTGTGGAAACAAAAGCAGAACTTCTTTTCCAGAGCAACATATCCTTAGACATAAATTTCATTTCAGATATGTTTTCTATTAAAAATTCACTCATTTAATTAATATTCATTGAGCACCTATATTTGGTAAAAATGATAGAGTTGAGAGAATAAAGACAAGTCATAGACTATAGACAACATTTTCAAAAAGACATTTTTGATAAAGGACTACACAAAGGACTCCTAAAATTCAACAATAAGACAGTGAATAATATGGTTAAAACTGAACAAAAGATGTGAACAGGTACCTCTATGAAGAAGACATGCAAGTGTCAACAAAGCATATTAAAAATATTAAACAGCATGTGACATTAGGTGATTTTACTTTTAAATACCATGAGCAAACACAGTACCTCTATTAGAGTGGCAAACATCAGGCTGGTGAGATGCCTCAGCAGGTAATGATGCTTGCTGTTAGGCCTGACAACCTAAGTTTTTTTTTTTTTTTTTTTTTTTTTTTTTTTTTTTTTTGTTTTTTGTTTTTTCGAGACAGGGTTTCTCTGTGTAGCTTTGCCCCTTTCCTGGAGCTCACTTGGTAGCCCAGGCTGGCCTCGAACTCACAGAGATCCGCCTGCCTCTGCCTCCCGAGTGCTGGGATTAAAGGCGTGCGCCACCAACGCCCGGCTCAACCTAAGTTTTATATTTGGAACCCAGATGGTGGAAGGAAAGGACTGATTCTTCCAATCTTTCTCTGTCCTCCACATATATGCCATCACACGTGTACACAGAACACCACAAACAAATAAATAAATTGATTAATATAACAATTATGGTGGTTTGAATAGGAATGGCCCCATAGGCTTATAGACTTAAATGCTTGGCCACCAGGGAGTGGCACTATTAGGAGGTGTGATCTTGTTGGAGGAAGTATATCACTGGGGATGGGCTTTGAGGTTTCAAATACTCAAGCCAGCCCCAGTGTGTGTCTCTCTCTCCCTGTTCCCTGCTGATGCAAATGTAGAACTCTTAGCTGCTTCTTCACCACCATGTCTGCTTACATGCTGCCATGCTTCCCACCATGCTGATAATGAACTAAATATGAATCTGTAAGCAAGTCCCAATTAGATGATTTCCTTTATAAGGGCTGCCCTGGTCATGGTGTTTCTTCACAGCAACAGAACATTGACTAAGACAACAATTCAGAGTAGTAAAAATAATAAACACTGAGAATATAAAAAGCCATCAAGAATGCAAAAAAATAATTTCTCTCTCACTGCTAGGGGAAATGCGCGATGATACAGCCACTGAGGAGGTAGTTTGGCAGTGTCTTAGAGAAATTTCACCACAGAGCACAACAATCATATTCACTGATAGCTGCCTGAAGGCAGTAGAAACATTGCTTCACAAAAGGCCCCTTATGATGTTTGTAACAGCTTTGACATAATCACCCAAACTTAGAAGAAAATATTACGTCTTCTGAGAGTCAATGGATACATCAAGTGTAATTTCTAGGATTACAAAATACTATTTAGCTGTGAAAGGAAGCAAGCTATGGAAGGACTCGGAGGAGAGTAAAATGTGTATTACCACATTAAAAAAAACTAATTTGAGAAGTTTCCACACTGTACAATTCCAACTATAAAAGGCAAACCATGGAGGAAGTTAAAGCATTAGAGGTTGCCTGTGTGGGAGGAGGGTGGGTGAAATGGTGGAGTACAGTACAGGGTAGTTTTTTTGTTTTTTTGTTTTTTTTTTTTTTTTTTTTTTTTTTTTAGGATAGTGAACCTCCTCTGTGTGACACTGTAACAGAGACAAGTGTCCTTGGATACATGTGTCCAATCCTAAAGATTGTATAATGCAACAGCATCAGGGAACTCTAATGCAATCTGGGGACCCAAGGTCACAGGGATAGATTCCTGTAGGTTCACTGATGGTATGAATGAATCATTCCGTGGCAAATGTTGCTAGTGGGGGAATGTAGTGATTTAGATAAGAATGCCCTCCTCCACAGGCTCATATATTACAATGTTTAGTCACCAAAGAGTGGAACTGTTTCAAAGATTATAAGGATTAGGAGGTGTGGCCTTCTTGGAGGAAGTACGTCACTGAAGGTGGGCTTTGAGGTTTCAGTAGCCCATGCCAGGCTCAGCTGTCCTCTCTTTTCCTGCTGCCTGTAGATCAGATGTCATTTCAGCTCCTTCTCCAGTACCATGTCTACCTGCTTGCCACCATGTTCCCTGCAATGATAATAGACTAAACCTCTAAACTGCTTTGGTCATGGTTGCTCTTCACAGCAATAGAACAGTGACTAAGAGAGGGAGGCCATGAGTGATTTAAGGCAGAGGATCCAAGGGGGCTCTGAACTTCTGCTCAGTTTTTATAGAAACTGAAACTACTCTAAAAAGTAAAGTCTAGTTTTTAACAAGATAACAAAGTGGAAATCGACATTAAGAAATGTTAATTGTAGCCTCTAAGAGCTGGGGCAAGCTACTTAATCCTTACTGAAAACTAATCCAAATCCCCACTTCAACTGTAGATCCTGGGTGATAAAAATTCTATTCAAGAACTTAAATTGTTCCACAAAGCCCGACTGAACCCTCTTCATTTTTAATTTTCCCCTGTGACAAGTGTTAGAATTCCTAGCCACTCCTCCAGCTACATGATCACACATGTGCTGTCCAGTAGCCAGGCAAGATGCTTAGTCATCTTAGGGCCTTACATCCTACATAATCCATGAGCTGCGTGATCACGTAATCTATGCACATGCGTAGCGTAGCTATGTAAGCCCATAGGCACATGTGCAGGAGAGTCTATAAAAGTGGGTTCCACACATTCCTCCCTCCTCTTCCTGCACGGTCATTCCATAGGCCTCTGCACACCCCTTCTGTTCCTTTCCCTTAATAAACTCTTATAGTGGGTTTTGTTGTACCTTGTGGCTTTTCTTGCACGGTAAGCAGTGCCGCTTAATCAATAACATTTTGCCACTTAATAAATAACAACAATGACAAGAAAAGTTAATCACATGATAAGATCTTTCCAAAATTGTGGACAGTATAAGAAATATAAACTTCAAACAAAATCATGAAGGAAACGAAGAGCGCCTTATCCTTCCAAACCTCCTTTCCTCCCCCTTTCCTTACACCATTTATGTCTCCCTGTTGCCCAGGATCTTTACATTCTTCCTTTCTTCTTTAGAAGGACGTGCTCTCAGGAAGGGATCTCTGCTTCTTTCCGACAAACCCCCTGCCTCCTGTTCCATGAGGAATCAATATGGCTCCTGGCTGCTTCCCATCTGCCTGGTGTGATGACCTGTCGCTATGGAAAGGTACCTGTGGTTCTGGTGTCTCTGTCCACACCTGGCCTCTGACCCAGGTTCTAAATTTCTTGAGAATCAGAACCATCACTCTCTCTGAGGCTGTTGTGCCTCACAGAAACATTTGCAGCTTAGATGAGCTTCTTTCCATCAAGGTGCCAGGGCTGCTGGTCAAGTCAGCAAGCTATCAATATCTATTGAACTAAGCCTCTTCAATCAGCGACACACAAGAATCAGGGTTCCTTATTGATCAACTGTTGGGACCAGAGAGTGGGGAGCACCTACCCCTGCATTTCTTCTGGGGTCACTGGCTCAGTGTCCTCTTATTCCCTGTCTGTTGAGACATCTAGATCACTGTCAGCACAAAGTGTAAGAATCTGCTGCATTTGCATTTTTACCAGAAGAAAAGTCCTAGTTCTTTATAGAGATCTTCTGAATGTCAGGAACAAATGGCTTTAAAAAGTCAGGCAAGGCCAGTCTGAAGTCATAATCCACACCAAATCCACAGCTTAGAACGTTCTACACTGTTGTCCTAGAAAAGCAGATGAGCAGCCAGCTGTCTTCCCACTTCCCAGCCTGTGGTTTGACAGTGGGAAAGATGAAGAAAAAGTAATTATTTTCAACACTTATATTCTGCTAGAGATATCATTGGATGATTGTGTGTGTGTGTGTTTTAAAAAACTTATTTTTAAGAAAAATGAAGTAATATTTGGTGTTTTACCTAACCTTCAGGTCTATGCTATTCTAAATCCAGATTTAGAATGCCAGATTTAAATTTAGATTTGATAAAGGCTCAAAATAGAGATAAATATTAAAATGTAAATTGTACCAATGTTCCATAAAACTGATTAGAAGATTGATATTGAGCAAAAGCTCTTTACTACTTGGAAAATGCAAATAAATGACTTCAAAATTTGCTACTGCCAATTTCTTTCTTTTTTAAAATAATTTTTTTATTAAGAGATTTTTCTATTCATTTTACATACCAACCACAGATTATTCCCCTGTCCTCCCTCATCCCACCCCCCAACCTTCCCACCCAAACCACCCCCATTCCTACCTCCTCCAAGGCAAGGTCTCCCATGGGGAGTCAGCAGAGCCTGGTACATTCAGTTGAGGCAGGTTCAAGCTCTTCCTTCCTGCACCAAGGCTATGCACTGTGTCTCACCATAGGCACTAGGCTCCAAAAACCTGGCGCATGCACTAGGGACAGGTCCCAATCCCACTGCCCGGGAGCCCCCCAAACAGTTCAAGCTAAACAACTGTCTCGCTTATCCAGAGGACCTAGTCCAGTACCATAGGGGCTCCTCAGCTGTTGGTCCATAGTTCATGTGTTTCCACTAGTTTGGCTAGTTGTCTCTGTACTTTTTTCCAGTCATGATCTCGATATCTCTTGCTCATAGAATCCCTCTTCTCTCTCGATTGGACTCCTGAAGCTCTGCCTGGGACCTGGTTGTGGATCTCTGCATCTGGTTCCATCAGTCACTGGATGAGGGTTCTATGATGACAGTTAGGGTATTCAGCTATCCTATCACCAGAGTATGCAAGCTCAGGCACCCTCTCAACTATTATCCAAAACTGTACAATGGAAAAAAGAAAGCATCTTCAACAAATGGTGCTGGCATAACTGGATGTCAACATGTAGAAGATTGCAAATAGATCCATATTTTTCACCATGCACAAAACTTAAGTCTAAGTGGATCAAAGACCTCAACATAAATCCAGTTACTCTGAACCTGATAGAAGAGAAAGTAGGAAGCAGTCTTGAACGCATTGGCACAGGAGACCACTTCCTAAATATAACACCAGAAGCACAGACACTAAGAGCAACAATTAATAAATGGGACCTCTTGAAACTAAGAAGCTTTTGTAGGGCAAAGGATACAGCCAATAAAACAAAATGACAGCCTACAGAATGGGAAAAGATCTTCATTACTGCCAATTTCAATCTAGGCTCTATTAATTTTGCCTGGTGTTTTGCCCCAAAAGAATCAGAAAAATAAGAGAAACCAAAATAAAAGCAAAGAGCAAAATTAAAAACTGTAAATTGTGGCCATAGTAATAATTTCAACAAATAGTTAAATAATATATTAATTTCCTGTAGCCTCTATAACAAATGACCATAGCTTGGTCTCTTTAAACAACAAAAAGTTATTTTCTCCCAGTTTTTGACGCTAGAAGTCTAGACTTACTATCAAGGCAGAAACTTCTCCCTCCAGAGACTATGAAAGGACCATATTCCTGTCTCTCTCAACTTCCGGTGGCTGACGGCATTCTTTGCTTGTAGCCACACCACTTTCCCCAACATCTCTTGGTGCCAAGTCTTCCTCTCCCTCCCTCTTGTAAGCTTCCTGTGATGGCCTGGAGGGCCCAGCTGGCTAATCCAGGATCATCTATCCTTACTGGAATCAGATTTACAGTATTTCTTTTTGCTTCATAAATAAACCTTAATAGGTTTCTGTGATTGAGTCATGGATTTCTTTTAGGAGAAAGAGAGTGTTGTTTTCCTACTACAGTTGACAAAGCCATTATTAAATATCTGTTTACCAATGACCCAGGGCAATAAACACTGAGGCAGATGTAGAACAAATGCAGAACACTAACCCCTGATTCCTGCCGTCATACACAGGCCAACTAGGACTCTCAAAGCCACAGTGCGGATTGGCACTAACATTGCCCCAGTGCCTGCTGTGTGCCTGTTCTTGTCCTAGGTTCCTATATTTGACTCTGAGGGTCCTGCAACTCTCAAAGGAGACCTATAGGTTCTCATACTTAACATGTAGAAATGGAAAAAACTAAATTTGTGTCAAGAATGGCATTCAAAGCCGGAAGGTTTACTCCCTTGTTCCTCCTCTGGTTCACTAAGGTGAACCCTGCTCTGAAGAAGAACCTAAGCCAGGCAAGGACATCATTACTGTAGACAGACAGTATCCAAAATGCTGAGCTGAGACACTGACAATGTCCCTTCAAGTCACTAACAATGGTACAACTATTTGGGAGGTCATTTTCAGCACATAGTACCCAGGCAAAGCTTACTTTTCTGCAGCTCACATGAGCGGGTCTAACATACAACCTCCCATTTCCCCTCTCAGACTCCAGGCACAGCCACTGGTGCACACAGGGCCAAGGATTGCAGAAGCATCAGGTTCTGACACATTGTGCTTGAGCAGTGCAGGAACAGGCCAGACCCAGGAAATGCTTGCTACAAAGTGCCACACACACTGCTGACATGGATTAAATGGGTTGGACAACCATTTTTCTGAGACAAATGGCCCCTTTGTTATCCTGGAAGATGCCATCTCTATGTTCTCTTACCAATTCCCTACTCCTCTGCAGCTTACCCAACGTCACACATTGAACCCCTAATATATGGTATGATGGCCTTGGGCTGGCACTGCTCAGAGAAAGGACTCTCAGGAGTCCTCCCAAGGGCTGAGCCAAGAGCTATGTTACAGAAGAAAAGAGGCAGGCAGTTTATTCCAACGTTCTTACTTTGCTAGGAGTTACTCTTTCATTCAGAAAATATTTGGGGCCATTCACATTGCATCAGGCAAATAAAGAAATAAAAATGCAAGTAAAAAGAACCCTCACCCAGACTGAGAACAAGAGAGCTAGTGCTTCTCAGAGGTGCAGCAGATTTCCCTTGATAGGAAAGACATATAGGAATAGTCTAGACCCATTTAGAGAATTTTCCAAACAGTGGAGTAACTTTATAGGGTGGGGACGAAGGACCAGATAACCCAAGCCTGGGAGTTAGGGCCAGAACTTTTGGGACCTAAATATCAAAAAGAGAATTTCAGACTTACCCCAAGAGAAAAGGAAATCTTGAAAAATTTGCGTTTTTAATCAAGTTGATTTTCTTCACAAGAAGCACCCAGATATACCAAACAATTAAGAACAGAAGTTTGAAAACTGTATTATTTATATTATTCATTTTCTATTGAACCTTCATAGTTTCAGTATTACTGTCTTTTAAATTATATGTATAATATATATGACATGCAGATGTATATGAAGACCAGTACATCTTTTATTTTATTTTTATTTTTTAAATTTATTTTATTTAATTAACATTTTTCATTTATTTTACATACTGACTACAGTTTCTCCTCCCTCCTCTCCTCCATTCTCTCCCCTTATAACCCCCTTTCCCATCTACTTCTCCTCCATTTCCATTCAGAAAGGAGCAGGCCTCCCATGGGCTTGAACAAAGCATGGCACATCAAGGTGAAGCAGGACCAAGCCTCTGCCCCGACCTCGGTACAAATTTTTAAGTTACGATGGTTTTACCCATATAAC
This sequence comes from Peromyscus nudipes, assembly GCA_902168325.1. Lineage (NCBI taxonomy): Eukaryota > Metazoa > Chordata > Mammalia > Rodentia > Cricetidae > Peromyscus > Peromyscus nudipes. The sequence goes on along the minus strand of CABHPH010141766.1, from coordinate 7,031 downwards.
TTTTGGCTAAGATGCTGTAACATGGCTGCATAAGATGCTGTGATGGGAATGACAGGTAGAACATGTTGTTATTATTTCTTACAACTACATGAGAATATATCTCAGAAACAAAGGTATTGTATTTGTTAAGGCAATGCAAAAAATTAAGTCTGCATCAAAAGAAAAACAGATAGTGTAATATAACACTGAAGAAACTACTGGAAGCTTCTGGCAGCATTAGAGAGCAGCTCATAGATATGACTGGCTCTATAGTACTCTGGAATCTTCATTTTCCTGAAAAAAGAAAAAAAACAGTTTTAAAGACTAGGAAGGTGGCTTGGTGTATAATGTACCTGCTGTACAACCATGTGTACCTGAGTTTGGCTCTCCAGCACTCAAGTGAAAGCCATATATGGCAGTTGTATCTGTAACTCCAGTGTTCATGGCAGGCAGGCAGAAAGGTGGGTCCTCCTGGATTGTTGGCCAGGCAGTCTAGCTGAATTGGTGAGTTGCAAGTTCAGTGAGAAACATTATTTCATAAAATAAAATGGAGAGGAAGACACCCAACATCCACCTCTGGCCTCCACACACAGGTACACAAACATATACATGTACATACCAGAGAGAGAGAGAAAGAGATAGAGAGAGAGAGAGAGAGACAGAGAGAGACAGAGAGACAGAGAGACAGAGAGAGAGAGAGAGACAGAGAGAGAGACAGAGAGACAGAGAGACAGAGAGACAGAGAGAGAGAGACAAAGAGACAGAAAGACAGAGACAAAGAGACAGAGAGAGACTCACAAGGCCTTGATCCAGGAAGAACAAGTGGACAGGTGGTGATGGCTGAGGGACACTACCAAAGGAGAAAAATATCTATGATAGCAAAGAAGGCTGCTGCCATGGTTCAAAGAGGAAGTCTAGACTCACCGAGCCCAGCTTATGTGAATGAAATCATGGCCTTCTGCAAGCTATGGTGGGTTGCCATGCAGGACCATTAGCACTGTTTCTAGCAAATGCTCTTGGGATATTAATAAACACAAAGAAAGACACAGAATGTGAAGCAAGACTTTGCTTAATAATTCATATGACAAAGTGCTTAACTACAAACAGTATAAAGTTTGAGTTCCTTAAAAGGCTTTTCAGGTGGGAGTGATATGTCTATGTTTGTCATGGAAGACTCTTCAGGCTGTGTAGGGATTTTGTTGAATGTGGTGAAGAGTAAAGGGAGATAGGAAGGACTTCGACTATTGCAGCAGTGGTGATGATGAGAAAATGGATCCTGAAGTAGTTAAGGCAGTACAGAATCTCTATGTTAACCAAGAAGAGATCCTTAGCAGAGCTTGGTTCTTAAATCTGTTAGGGACAAATTCAGCTACAAAACAGAAACTTCAAAACAACAGTGGCTTAAACAAGATATTTATGTCTCTTTTATCAAAGGAAGCTCAGAAATAAAAGAACAAGCATAGCTCCAGGGTCACTAGGGACTCAGCTCTGTCTGTCTTCCTGAACTACCATGACCTACCATGCCAGTACATTCTTCCATCCTTAGCATTATCCATTATCCAAAATGGCCCAGAGCTTGGCTCCTGTGTTCATATTCCAAGAAGAACAAATGTGTAAGGCAGTAGAAAAGCTGAGTCAGTAACATTTTATAAAGCGTTCTAGGAACTCTCAGGTAGCACTATTGCTTATATCTCATTTGCCAAAACATGGCTACACCTACTAAATAGAAAGACAAGTAAGTAAAATAGCCTAGCTACTTCCATTTCCATGTCTGCAATGGAGGGCATCAGAGGAAATTATCAGACAATAGTCCTCTAGCATACAAGTTAAGGACTGTAATGGATAGTTTGACTTATCTCTTTGGTCCTCTTCAGTGAATGATTTGCAGACTTTACTTGAGGGAAAACTGCTGGGCAGACAGACTTTATCTGTCACTGTTTTCTCCTAGCAACTGCCTCAGTCTTAGGGACCTTCCTTGATTGAGTTGCAGAGGCAACCTTCCTCAATGGCCACTCATGTATAGATATTATGTGCAGTCACAATGAATTGTGTGTCATGATCTTCCAAGGAGCTGTTCTGGCTCTAGACTTTCCATGGAGTTAGCTAAGGCAATGATGGGGCTTCATGGTGGCTTGGCTTTTCCCTTAGCCCACCCCTGAGGCCCCACTCTCTCTCTCTCTCCTTTGCTGTCTCCACATGGCTGTCTGTATAAACCCTAATGAGTCACTTATGAGTCTGCTTCCAGACATCTCAACCTGGGACAAGGAGGAATGTGTACCTGCCTGGGGCCAGGTAGCAGAATTTCCAGAAGCATTTGTATTCATTGAAAAACCAATGGGCTAAAAGGATAGAACATGCTAACTTCTGCACATTGCCACTGTTCTGCCTCCCTGCTTCTCCTCATGTCTGTAGGCTGTGGACATGTGTGACTATAATAGACTCAAGATGCCTCCCATGTGTAACTCTCCATCTGTGGGAGGTTTGTGAACCAGGCACAGCTCATATTTATGTTAAATAAAACTGTATATAAAGAGAAACAAGCAGATGCTACCCTGGGAGCTGGTGCTTCCTGCATGCAAAGTGTGCAAGGGCCCATGGGTAGAATGTCTACCCTCCCAGACTACTCTGAGAGCTCTTTGGTTTCTTTCTTGGTCTTCAGAAGGTGAACTGTGAGTCAAGTTGGGAGGAAGAACTGCTCTAATTTGGTGATATTTACTGTTATATCCCAGAAGTCATGTTCCTTGCTCTCCTTGGTGCATATGGAGCTCAAGCCCAGGATGGTCTCTCTTTAGACATCCTGCTTTGGTATTTATTTACAAAATACTGTCCACATACATGTTCATTCAGGAAGGAACATGGTCTCCTGCGTTCCGAGTTGTGTGTGAACGGTATTCATGATAAAGGCAGGGAACATTCAAAGGGCTGGCAGAGGAGCATGGGCTCCCTCATCATCCAGTCAGTTTCCACCTCTCCTCCATCTGTGGACAACTGCTGCACCAAAAACTGAGTGGCAGAAGTTGCTTTCCATCATCATGACTCAGAGTTGATGTCATTTATATAGTACCTATAACATAGCCATCTGGAGAAAGAAAAATTTGTGATAGGAAAAGGGAAGTTGGTCATCCACTTCTTTGGGAAATACAGATTCTAAGTAAGATGGCAGCAGGTGTTCATGGCACAAGTCTGCACGCTGGGTGGCTTTAAGACTTTCCTGGTCACAGATCTCTTTGCTCGTCCCATTTGTCTCTGCCATCAATTTGATGTCAGCATTTTTACTTCTCTGAATTTTTCAAATGGACTTTTTAAATGAACCTACACAACCCCACACCCCAAGCATTTTTCCAAGCAGGATTATGAGCAGTGTGCTGAAGTTTTCTTTTGGCTTATTTTAGAGAAAAATCCAAAAGATAGATAAGCAGACAGACATAGATAATTTTGTTTTGGAGGTTGGCTCCCATGCTAAGCATGTGCTCTCCCTACTGTAAATATATTTACATAGAGGCTTTTGTTCATCTTCCACTGTTGGGTAGCCTATTGCCTGGAGTATAGTAAATAATAAATATTGAAGAAATGAATAGAGTGATGAATTGAGTACCCAAAGTACTGACTATGGGGTTAGTTTTAATTGTCAACCCTGCACAATCTAGAATCACTTGAGGAGAGAATCTCCATGAGGGATTGTCTACATTGGGTTGGCCTATGAGTATGTCTGTGGGATATTGTACTGACTGCCTTAACAGATGTGGAAGACCCACCCTAAATGTGGGTGGTACCTTTGGGTAGTGGCCCAGATCCAAGGATATGGAAGAAGCTTTCCTTTTTGCTCAGTTGATCTTCAATCATATAGGTGAGTTTATCTGTCCAGTTGTTGCTGCTGCTGCTGATTCCTTTGCTGACATTAGAACCAGCATCTTTAAACTCCCAACATGGGTCTAAAGCCCTATGATTCCTTTGCTGATATAAGAGCCAGCTTTTTTAGTCTCCCAACATGGAATGATGATCAGCAGCTCTTCAGGAATCCTGCTCCCCAGGTCTTCAGAGCTAGGTGAAGCAGAGATACAGAGAGAACAAGGGCAGAATCGGGAGAGACGCAAGCCGCCTCGCAAAGAGCAACAAGATCCCAGCAGATTGGTAACACCACAGCCACGTGGTAACATATACTTTAATAGGAATGGGTTAATTTTAGGTGAAAGAGCTAGCTAGCAAGAAGCTGAAGCCATAGGCCATACAGTATGCAATTAATATAAGCCTCTGTGTGGTGGGAGAGATTCATCCAGACTGCTGGGCAAGGCAGGGCTGGAGAAATGCCCTCTATAGAGGATTTCCCATCCCCAGGAAATATCTGCATCAGCTGGCAGGACATAGCTCTGTGTATGAAATGGCAGGTTGGAAGCTCATGAAAAGACAGGAAAATGCAAAGGCTTACTTCCTACTTCCTGTGGTCTTCTCATGGGTCCAACACCCCATCTTTTGACTCACATCCTTGGAGCCAAAATTATAAGGCTTGAAAGTGATGTTACTTGGCATTCTCAGCAGTTCCTCCAGAGAATGAATGTGCAAATACAAAAAATTATGTGTCAGAAAAATACAATAGTTAGAGAGAAATATAATAAATAATTGGAACAGGGAAAATTAGAAGTACTAGAGGAGCCACAGGAGAAAATAGCAAGAGGTGCTGAGGCAGTTTAGGGTAAGCCTTTGAAACAAGTTAACGGTTTAATAAATGTGTACCTTTCAAATGAAAACATATTGAGTCACCTGAGAATGGGATAGTCAGTTCTGAGGTTCAGCTCAAGGCCTGAGGGGTCAAGTGAAAGAGACAACTCAAACTACAGTCCCGACACAGGGGAGTGGTCATCAGGAAGCAAGCAGCTGTTCCAGGCACACAAAGAGCAGGTGGATGAAGACACAGTAATGCAGAAACATTTCCTGCAGATAAAGAAGTATGAGTGTTGTAGGAAATCACAGCAAAAGTTAAGTGGGATTGAAAAGGAAAGATACACTGCTGGATGTTCTGGTGAAACTTCTGAAAATTTAAAAGGAAAAACTTTAAGTTTCACAGATTATAAAGGATTATACAATTGCCACTCCACTCTGCTCTGTTGGAAGCAAGTAGCGCCAACTTTGCAGGGTTTTGACAAAAGGACCAGACTATCCAGATTCCTATGCAAACAGTCAGAGTTCCTCAGTGAGAAGAGAAGACATTTGGGGTATAAACAATTCATATAGTTCCATTATCCCCATATCCCAACTGACAAAACACCAAAGAGAAGACTGTAATCAAACAATGACTTAATCAGGACATGGAACTCAGGATCAGGGATGACCAGATCAGGAGCAGAAGAGAGAGAGCTTTGGTGCTCATCCTTTATACAGATAAGGGCAATTTACAAAAACAGATGGTGTGAGAATGTATATAATAAAGTCTAAATAAGATCCTAAGGAAATTCTAATAATCATTTAGAACTGAAAACTCATCTGCATCTTGGTAGAATCTAGGAACAGGAAAAAGAATGGTAGTACAAGAGTGCTGGAAGGAGAGTGAGCAAGACATGCTCTACAGGAGAAGAAAACACCATAGCTGAGCAGACAATACTGGAAACAGAAGCAGAGGGTTCAGTGTAAAGTAGTTTAACTGGTTCTCCAAAACTTCATCCCAACTGATAAAACATCCCTGAAGTCTAATAGAAAAGAGAAAGCAGTGAATAGATAAGATTGGAAGTGAAAATAGCCATAGCTACGGATATAGATAGAGGGATTCAAATAATTCTAAGGTTTTTATATATAGCTCCATAACAATAAAGCTGAATATCTAGATGAAACTGCCAAATTTAATCCTGGAAATGAAAACCTGAGTAACTAATTATAACTTGGGAGAAGAGACAAATTATTAAAAGTTCTACCATTGAAAAGGGTATCAGGATATATGATTCCACAGCTCAACTTTCTAATCTTCAAATAATAGAAAATATCAGTGTTAATTAATTTATTCTAACCCAAGGAAAACTGAAAGCTTCTCAATTTAGGAAGCCAGCATAAATTTAATACTAAAGCTGAATAAAGACAGTGCAAAAAGAGAACTATGGACCAATCTTATAAATCTAGAGGCAAAAATACTAAGTAAAAGGCTAAGACTCTACCAATGTCTTAAAACACTACTGTGTTGTAACTAAGCTGGCCATTCTAAGTTGCAAAGTTCCAACCAGAAAATTTGTCAACAAAATTTTTGCCAACAAAGTAAAGGTGGAAAACTATATGATCTTATAGTTCTCAAAAGGCACTTGGTAAAATTTAGCAGTCATTTCATTTGAAGCTTTAAGGAAAACTACAATGAAATGAGTGTTATTGGCTATAATAAAATCTATCAAAATCAATACTGTAACAGACATCATTCTAATGAGTAAAATCCCAAAAGCATTTAAGTTAAAGAACCAGACAAGAACCATTAGCACTACCATCTTAATTCAATTATAAGCAAATATGATAACATAAGAAAATGAAATGACTGCCATAAACATTTGAGAAAACAGACAAAGTATTGAACATTCATTTCTGCTCAGGATTTTATCAAGATTTGTGCCTGTTTTGGGGCACTTTTGGAGCTTTGCAAGAAACACAAAAATGGGCATAAACATTTGGCAATATTTTCTTTCACTAATGACATTTATTTTTAAAAACTGAGAAATTCAAGTTTTCTTTAAAATTTTAAATGAAGATTATAAATACAAAGAATTACTAATCATAATTATTCTCCAAAACCCTTATTCAATGCACTTATCAGAATTAGTTCCTACCTTCTTAACACCTCATAATCAGGATTAAACTTCAGTACATGACCTTTCAGGGGACACACTCAAATCATATCCACAAACATAGCAGAACTGTTTCCCAAGAAAAGTCACTTTCATAGATTATAAGCATTAGGACAGCAACATAATCATTACATTCAGTCACTCAATGCATCATTAACTCAGTACAAAATTCTAGTATGATGAGTTGAAAGACCTTGTGTTTGATTTTGTGTGTGTGTGTGTGTGTGTGTGTGTGTGTGT
>CABHPH010141765.1:27858-41038 GCA_902168325.1 Peromyscus nudipes | reverse complement strand
AAGAAGGAACAGAAAGATGAGAAAGAAAAATGACCAGGTAGATTTTTTTTAAAGGACTACATATATAAAACATCAATAACAAAAGGAATGGTTATTTTTAAACTGAGAAAATCTATAATAGGAAGGTGTAGCAGTATCTTAAGACATTTTCAAGAATTGATGAAAGGCATAAAACATGGTGGCTCGCCAGGCGGTGGTGGCGCACGCCTTTAATCCCAGCACTTGGGAGGCAGAGGCAGGTGGATCTCTGTGAGTTCGAGGCCAGCCTGGGCTACCAAGTGAGTTCCAGGAAAGGCGCAAAGCTACACAGAGAAACCCTGTCTCAAAAAACAAAAAAAAAAAAAAAAAACATGGTGGCTCCCTAAAAGAAAATATGATTAAATGTTGTGTAGATTGAGCCCACAGACAGGAAAAAAATTAAACCTGAGAATAGGAAGATTGCCTCCAAAGGGATATTTAGTCATTTATTGAAAACATGTATTTATTTATTTCATATGTGAGGAGGATACTTGCATACCTTGGCACACATGTGGAAGACAGAGGACAGCATACTAGAGTCAGTTCTCTCATTTCTCCTCTTGGGACCCAGGAGTCAAACTCAGATTAGCAGCCTTCACAGTAGATGTCCTTACCCACTGAGCCATCTTGCTGGCCTGATGCTATTTCAGTTTGCCATAGTAAAATAGAAGCTCAAGGAGATAGTTGTGTCTTGAAAGTAAGGAAAATAATAGCTGGTAGCCTACATTTTCTGTGTCTGAACTAATTTAAGAATTAAGGCAAAGCTAAGGGATTCCTGAGTAAAAATAATAAATGAATTAGGTGCAACATTTAAAATCCAAATAAGTCCTGTTTATAGGATAACTAAAAATTTGAAGATAGGAAAGTAAAATGTGGCTGGAAGTTGACTCAGTGAATAAATTACTCTCTGTGTAAGCATTAGGAAACTGAGTTTAGATTTCTTGCACCCATATAGGGCAGCTAGGCAGGGCTGGGCATTTCTATAACGTAAGCACTGGGATGGAGGGAGGTGGGGCAGGACCGCAGCAGGCAGATCCCAGTAGACAGTCACTCTAGCTGAAATGGTGAGCCCAGATTGAGAAAGAGACCCTGCCTCAGACAGTAAGATGGAGAGTGAGAGGAAGATACCCTCTAAACATCCACACACAAGTGAGCATACCTGCACACATGAATGTGTGCATCACACACAATAAATAAATAGTAAGAAATGCCAGCAAATACCAAAAGAAAGTAGATATTACCTATTAAAATAGAAATCCAGACAAGAAAAACGTAATTTAAAATCTTACAGATTATGGCCTCAATGTATACAAAACATAAACTAAAAATCAAAAATTCTATTTACAGTAATTTCACCTCAATAATTAATATACCAAAGGTTAAAAAATATATCATAAGGCTCTTAGGATTTAAACAACATGTGGTATCTTGATGACAACATCTAGAGAGTGTGTTCTTCCTAAGCATAGACTTACAGAACTGATGCATAGATTAGACCAGACCAGCAGTTCTCAACCTGTGGGTTGCAACCCCTTTGGGATAGAATGACCCTTTCACAAGGGTCACCTAAGACCATCAGAAAACACAGATATTTTCATTACAATTCATAACAGTAGCAAAATTACAGTTATGAAGTATCAATGAAAAAAATTATGGTTGGAAGTCACCACAACATGAGGGACTAGGTTAAAAGGTCACAGCATTAGGAAGGTTGCAAACACTGTGTTAGACTAACCTGCATACAAGGTCAAATGTTTGGAAATGGGACAATGTGGTACTTAGTAATTCATATAGCACAGAAGAAATCAGGATGGAAGTTTGAATACATGTAAAACTCAGTAATTAAAATACTCATATCAAAAAATTATGGGATACATTTAAAACAATACTTTGAGAGTATCTATGACCATACATGCTTCCTTTGGGGGGGGGGGAAACTTGAATTTAATGAGCTAATATTCATCTTGAAAAATAAAAATGACAAATTTAAGGAAAATAAAAGATAATTTTAAGAACAGAAATAAGGTAAAACCTAATGTCCTGGTTAGCCATAATTGTCAACCTGACACAGCCTAGAGTCATCTGAGAGAAGAAGCATTGGTTGAGGAATTGCTGACATCAAAGTCATCTATAGGCGTGTCTGTGAAAGAAGGTCTTGATTTTTAATGATGTAGGAGAGCCCATCCCACTGTGTGTGACAACATTCCTCAGGGAGTTGGTACTGAACTATATTTAGAGAGAGAGAGCGAGAGAGAGCACGAGAGCGCCAAGAGAGATGGCTCAGGGTTTGATAGCACTCACTGCTATTTCAGAGGACCCAGGTTCAATTCCCAGCACCCACATGGGGCTCAGAACCATCTGTAATTCCAGTTCCAGGGCATCTGGTATGCTCCTCTGGCCTCCCTGAGCACCAGGCACTCATGTGGTACATAGATATTCAAGCAGGCAAAATGCTTATACGCAGATTATAAAAATTTAAAAAAATCTTTTAAAAAAAAGTAAGCATGAGCATGCAAGTTAGTCAGAGAATGAGCCTATAAGCAGCATTTCTCCATGGGTTCTTTTTCCAATTCCTGGCTAAGTTCCCACCCTGATGGAGTATGAACTAGAAATGTAAGCCAAATAAACCCTTTTCTCCCAAGCTGCTTTTGTTCAACGTTGGATTACAGCAACAGAAACTAAGACACCCAGGAACAGTCATGGGTGACAAAGGCCTATAATTCCAGCTACTCAGGAATCTGAAGCAGGATGAGCTAGAGTTTGAGGCCAGCCTAGGAGGCTTCAAAAGAAAAAAAATCTGACCCAAGGCTGACTCTAGCTAGATTGACACGGGGAAAAAAGACTCCCAGATAATATTAGACATAGAAAATGGCATAAGTCAAGTACAGCAAAATTTAAAAACTCTTATTGGAAAGAACTAAATTAGTAAAAGTAAACAGACAATTAACTGTTAAAAGCCTGGGGCTTCCCAGCCAGCCATCCTAACCCACTGTGCAAACTCCAAGTCCCAGTGAGAAATGCTATCTCAAAAAACCAGTTGTCTGGGGAGATGATTCAGTCACTAAAGTGCTTGCTGCACAAGGGTGAGAACCTGAGTGTAATTGCCATCACCCACAAAAGCTGCTGCAGCAGTACACAACAGTAATCCCAGCACTGGGGAGGAAAAGACAGGAGGATCCTTGGGATTTGCTAACCAGCCAGTCTAACTAAATTGGCAAGATTCAATGGCAAACCCTGTCTCAAAAATAATGTGGAGAGTGATTAGAAAAACATCCAATGCCAACTTCTGGCAAGGACATGCATGCGTGCATCTTTTTTTTTTTAACTACTTTTTGTTGTGCTTTCTAAATGTCACACTATACTCATATATATATATATATATATATATAGTTTATATACATGTGTACACTATAGGCTAGTGGCATCAATTGAGATTTCTCAAAAGAAAGCGTATAAATGCATATCAACCAAAATTAAAGCAGGAAGATACAAATAACTTTCACAGACCCATTACAAGCAATAAAATTGGAAGCTATAATCAAAAAAATATCCTCTCATAGAAAAGCCCTGGACAAGACAGATTCACCACTGAATTCTATCAAACTTTCAAGGAAAATCTCATATCAATTCTTCTTAACTTGCTCCACAGAATACAAAGTGAAGGAACACTGCCACATTCATTCTATGAAGCCATTATTATTTTTGATTCAAAAACCAGGTAAAGACAACAAAAAAACTAGAAACCAATTCTTTGATAAATAAAGATTCAGAACGTCTCAACAAAATACTTGGAAACCGAATTCAAGAACACATGGTATTTTGACCAGGTGAGCTTTATCCCCAAAAGGCAAGGTTGGTTCAGCATATGAAAATCAATAAATGTAATGTCCCATATTAACAGACTTAAGGACACAATCTATATAATCATCTTGATTGATCTCACAGAGGCATTCAACAAAGTTCAACTTACCTCTATGATAAAATAATGGAGATGTTAGGAATAGGTGGAACATACTTCAAAATGAGAAAGGCTGTATACAGCAAACCTATAGTCAACCTTATATTAAAGAGACAGACTACGAGCATTTCCTCTAAAATCAAGAATGAGACAAGGATGCCCCTTCTCCCCTTTCTTATTTGATACAGTGCTTGAAGTTTGAGCTATAGCAAGAGATAGGTATAAAGGGGATAAAAATAGGAAATGAAGTCAAACTATCCCTATTTGCAAGTGACATGATTCTATACTTAAAATATCCTATAGAATCTTCTAGAAAACTCAGATTTAATAAATACAATAAAATTGGAACATACAAAATCAATGTTTTTTAAACAGTAGTTTTCATATATACCAACAAGGAAAAAATGCACAATTCAAAATAGTTACAAAAAATTTAAGCACCCAGGAATATATCTAACTAAAGAAGAGAAAACTGAAAAAGGAAATCAGAAAAGACAAGACAGTGGAAAGTCTTTCCATATTCCTGGGTTGGCACAATTAATGTGAAATGGCTACACTACCAAAATTAATCCCAGATTTAGTGCAATACCTACCAAAATTCTGTTGTTATATTCCATAGAATATAACAATAAAAATAATCCAAAAATCCATATGAAACCACAAAAGACTTCAAATAACCACAGAAGTAAAATACAGCTGGAGGTATTACAATACCTGGCTTCAAACTCTACTGTAGAGCTATAGTGATAAAGACAGCCTGTACTAGTACAGACAGATCAGTCAGTGAAGCAGAATAGAGAACCCAGGAATAAACCAACAAAGCTCTGCCCACCTAACTGACAAAGGAGGCAGAAACATTCACGGTCGGCAGGGGGTGGGGGGGGGCTATTCAATAAATGGTGCTGGTGATACTGGACATCTACCTGCTGAGGAATGAAATTAAATTTATGTCATCCACGTTGTACAAAAATCAATTTAAAAACTTTCAGATGAAACCATAGGGACTCTTCTTCAAGACCCTTCAGTGGGCACAGGAACTTTCCAAAAAGAACTTCAACAGTGCAGGAAGTAACACCGAGTGTCAATAAATAGGTGGATCTACATGAAAAAGGTTGCTGCCCAGCAAAGGAAACTGTCAGTAGAGCACACAGCCTACAGAAAGGAAGAGAATCTTTACCTCAGATAAGGAGCTAATACGCAAAAAAGAACTGCAGAAATTAAATACCAAGTAATGAAACTGTCTATCAGCTAATGGGCTAATGAATGGAATAGACAGTTTTCAAGAAATACAGATGACCAATAACTATTTTTCTAAAATGTTCAGCCTCCCTAGTCATCAGATAAGTGTAATTTAAAACTATTTTTAAGATACCACCTCTCCCTAGTTAGGACCTAACTGGGTATAGATACCATCGATAATTTGACAAATGTGGGGAAAATGTGGAGAAAGAAGAACTCTTTTCGCCGGGTGGTGGTGGCGCACGCCTTTAATCCCAGCACTCGGGAGGCAGAGGCAGGCGGATCTCTGTGAGTTCGAGGCCAGCCTGGGCTACCAAGTGAGCTCCAGGAAAGGCGCAAAGCTACACAGAGAAACCCTGTCTCGAAAAACCAAAAAAAAAAAAAAAAAAAATCTTTTTCATAGTTCATAGGAATAAAAATTAAAAAACAAATTTGGGAATCAAATTTGGAGATTCCTGGAAGAAAAAAAAAAAACCTAAAAATGGGACTACCATCTGACCCAGCTATTCTGCTCTGGGACATAGACCCAGAGAACTACCTATCATAGAGATGTTTGCATCCCCATGTTTATTGCTGCTCTCTTGACTATAACAAGGAAGTAGAACTAACCTAGTTCCCATAACAGATGAATGGATAATGAAAATATGGTATATATTTAAAATGGAATATTCAGCCTAAAATAAAAATGAAATCAAAAAATTTGAAGGAAAACAGATAAGCTTAGAACATATAATCTTAATCAGTATCACCCAATCTCAGAAAAAGTCCTCGTGATCTTCCTCATATGCAGATCCTAAACTATAATGTGTACACTATGTAAGTAAACAAATTACATGTGGTTATACAAAAGAAAAATGCTTACTGCTGAGTTCACTTATATAGTATACTTTGTGTAAGCCCTTTTAATTCCATCTCAAGGTCTAAGGCATTTTCAGTGCAAAGTAAGTCCTTTAATGAGCAGTGTCCATATGTGATTCCATGAGGGGCTGTTTGTTACTGGGAGACCTAAACTTTGAATATTCCTATAAAATGTAGTTCTTTGTAAGCACTATGTTTAGTTGTGTGTTTTATTCTTTAAACAAGAATTTTAGCTATTCAAATTATAAAGGTTATTAGGTATGTTTAAAATAATGTACTTTTGAAAGTGTTGAGAATACCTGGGAGTACTGATTTATTGTCCCTGAGTCTCAAAGAGTACCATGCTAGATATTTGTTCTTTTCAGTATATGTTACAATTCTAAACTGTATCATTATTGATAAATAACATACTTGGAGTTTTTTAAATAAAAAGAAAGCACACAAATAGCCAATAGATTTGAAAAACAGCTAAGCATCACTATTAATCACAAAAACACAAATTAAAATTTGACCAATTAGAACGCTGTTACCTAAAATCCAGTAGCAAATACTGAGGAGGCTGAAGAAAGGGGAACTGCTATACCTTGTTTATGAAAATGTATATTAGTTGTAGCCCTATGGTAAGCAGTGTAGGACTTCCTCAGAACTAGCACTGCCATGTGATTTAGCTCCTCTGTTACCAGATACATCCAAACAGAAAATAAATCAGTGTTCAAATAGAGAATTGCACTTCGATGTTTATTTCAGTGCTGTTCACAGTAGCCAAGCTGTGAAACCGACAGATATATAAATGGACAAAAAAAGGTTATGTATACACAGTAGGCTATTATTCTACTATGAAAATGAAGAACAGTCATTCTGAATCTAGAGGAGATTATTGTTAATTTAGTCAGATATAGGTGTTACATGCTCTCACTTAAAATGTGGAAGCTAAAAACAGCTGATCTCATTAGAGAGTAGAATAGTGATGAGCACAGGCTGGAAAGCAGGGAAGAGGAAGGGAAAGAATGACTAACAGGTACAGGGGTCCTGTGGGATAATTAGTTGACAATTCTCTGTATTACAACAAAGGTGATAAAGAGGATGTTTTTATATTTCTAACACAATGGTAAATGTTTAAAGTAATAGCTATATGCTTATCATCTTTAATTGCACAGTGTAGTCTGTATTGAACAATTACTATGTGTCTATTAAAAATAAAAATGAACCAGGCAGTGGTAGCACACTACCTTAGTTCCAGGACAGCCAAGGCTACACACACACACACACACACACACACACACACACACACACACACACAGAGTCTCAAAAAGGGGGGGGGAGAAATAAATAATAAGAGTAAGCTGGGTGTGGTGGTATCACATTTCTGTAATTGCAAAATGCAGGAGACAGTGGCAAGAAGATGACAAATCCATGGCCAGCTTCAGCAAATTTAAGCCACCTGAGACTGCATAGTAAAATCCTATTTTTAAAAAATTAAATAAAAATTAAATATAAGTAAAGTTTTTAATTTTATGTGTATATGTGTTTGTCTAGATGTATATAAGTGTACCACATGCATATCTGGTGCCCTCAGAAGTCAGAAGGGCATCGATCCCCTGGAACCGGAGTTACAGACAATTGTGAGCCTCCATGTGACTGCTGGGAACCAAACCTGAGTCTTCTGGAAGAGCAGCCAGTGTCCTTAACTATTTAGCTATCTCTCTCCAGTCTCCTAAATAAAAATTTATTTATTGTAAGACAAATCAATCATAAAGTATACCAGATAAACAGCAGACACAAAACAGAAAGAAGCATTGGATTGAGATACGAAATCCAGTGAACTCATAGAATTAAATTATAAAAGGAAATGATTCCTGATATTAAAAAATGATTGGAAATTGATGTATTTGATATTAGCAGTTTGCTTATTTATTTTGACTGTAGCATGGGATAGTATTTGTGTGTGTACACATGTGTGCATCTGCATGTGGGGCCAGAGGTCAGCCTCAGGTGTGGTTCCTTAGAAGCCATCCACTTTGTTTTTGAAGATAGGGTCTTTCACTGGCCTGGGGATCACCAATTAGACTGGGCAAGCTGGCTCCAGCAACTCTGGAGATCTACCTAATCCACCTCCCCAGTGCTGGTCCTGCAAGCCCACCATGCCTAGCTCCCCACTGTGGTGAAAAGTCAAGCACACACTTTATTGACTGAGGCATCTCTCCACATTTGTTTCCAGAGTGGTCCATAGAGAACTACTTCCAAATGAATTAGTATCCGGCACTTGTAATAGAGGCAGAAGTAATAAAAGACAAAGATAACACAGAACTACCTGAGTTGATTGTTAGTGAAGTTGAGGGGTGGCTTGTGGGTATATTGTGTATTGTCTGCTTTACATGTTTAAAGTTTTCCAGTTGAGAGCTTTTAGATTATCACAAGAATATCATGGAAAAAACGTTATTAATAGGTTGATAAGTAGTCTAAATTGTGATATATGGAGTATAGAATCTCCCCATTTCCTCTCTGTGCCTCCCTTTCTATCCTGTATCTTTTTCCTCACAACATCTTAGGAGACTAAAACTGAGGAAATTGTCTCATTCTTGCCAATGAGACAGGGGAAAGGAGGAACACTGTCAAGTCAGCTAGAGAAGAGATGTTAAAAAGGAGTAGAGGGGGACAGCCCTGATTCTCTGCTCCTCAGCTGCATGTGCAGAAAACAGATCCACAAAATGGCAAATTACAGAATAAGCCACCCTCTCAGTCTCTGAGTGGATCACTACCTGGATAAACTTACCTAGCACAGTGAAGGCTTTAAATACGCCCTAATTTGGAACCACCATCCATCACACAAAGTGAGGTTGAGCTTAGAGTGGGAACTAAATTGGATAAACAAAAGAAAGCTACACACATCATAATCAAATTGTTTAAACCAATGATGGAGCCCCCAATACCTATCAGGAAAATTGTGCTTTTTGTATAAGGGAGTGATTATTTTAATAAATTTGCATGTGTCTCTTCAGAAGTCATGGAATGCACAGCTAGTAGATCAAATTTTATAAGTACTGGAGAAAAAAATTCTTTAATTGAAAAATGTATTTTATATAATATATTCTGACTATAGTTTTCACTCCTCCCAGATCCTTCCTACCCACCCAAATCCACAGCCTTTCTTTCACTCTCATTAGAGTACAAGCAGGCATCTAAAAAGTAATAATAAAATAAGATTAAAAAAAAAAACAGAATAGGATGATGCAAACAAACTACCAGGAGAAAAGGTTCCAAAGAAAAGCACAGGAAACATATTTGCATACATGAAAGTCCCGTAAAAACACAACACCAGAAACCATAATATATATATATATATATACACAAACAATCTATAAAGAAAACAATGTCCAGACAACATATTATGAAACAAGGAATTTCAAAGAATTCTATTGAGTTCAGTTTATGTTGGCCATCTACTGCTGGGCATGGGGCCTGCCCTTAAGTATAGTCTGTATACCCATTAGACTTCATTGGAGAAAACTAATTTTTCATTTGCAAGGGTTATTAATTTGAAATAGTGTCTGGGTTCAGGCTGACATCCTGTATCCACTTCTTTCAGCACTGGGCCCCCATCTGGCACAGATCCATGCAGGCCCTGTATTATATGCTGCCACAGTCTCTGTGAGTTCATATGTGTGTCAGTCCTGCTGTGTTCAGAAGTTCTTGTTTCCTTGGTGTCCTCCATCCCCACTGGTTCTTAGAATCTTTCTGCCTTCTCTTCCACCGTTTCCTTGAGCTCTGAGGAGAGGGTTTTAATGAAGACATCCCATTTAGAGCTGAGTGTTCAGAGGTCTCTCACTCTCGCACTTTGTTCTGTTATGGGTCTCTGGTTTTTGTTCCTATCCACTCTAGTAGCTTCTCTGGGAAGCATCTCTGATGATGGCTGAGCAAGGCACTCATCTATGAGTCTAGCTGAATGTCAGGAGTCATTTTATTATTACATTCCTTTAGGAGAATAGTAGTAGTTAAATTTTCCCAGGGTCCCTGTTCTATCTTAGGTTCCGGGCCACTCTAGCAGTGTCAGGCATGGGTACCATCTCATGGAGTGGGCCTTAAATCTAATCAGATATTGGCTGGTCACTCCCACAAGCTTTGGGTCACTATTGCACCAGTGTATCTTGCAGTTAGGTCACTGTTGTATATCAGAGGTTTCCTAGTTCGATTGTTGTTTACCTTATTCCTGGTGGCATGCAGAGTACCTGCTAGTACCATGAACACTGATCAGTAGGGGAAGGCTCTAGGTAGGCACCAGCTTGACCTCTCCAAGTTCAATGAGTTATGTGGGTGTTGTCTTCAGCAATAGGGCCTTACCATTAATTTGTGGAGAGCAACCAGTAGCTTTATCAATAGTCTGGTTGCTTGGGGGTATCCGTGGGGTCTTTTTGACCATCAACTCAATTAGATATAACCCATTCATGGAACTAGATATTTCATTGGGCGACAACAAATGTCTAGTTGGGGCTTTATCTCCCCATTATTTGGTGATTCCACTTAGATTTCTTTCATGTATGTATATATTTTAAGAAGCTTCTAATGTATTACATTTTCATACAACAACTCAAATGGCCCTTATTTTTAGCTGTCCCTCCCCCATATTCCCTCCCTCAACCCTCTCTTCTCTCCCCCTCCCCATTTGATCATTCATTCTGTCTCCTCCCCAGTCATAACTATTCTAATTCCCCTTCCTGGGGATATCTATCCCTCCCCCCTCAAAATAGTTTTTATTTTATTAAATAATTATTAAGTTAAATTTTTATTTAAATTAAGTAATAGTAAATTAAAAATCAATTTATTTTATTGATTATTTTTTCAGATGGTGTCACTATGTAGCTCAGGCTCGTGGAACTCACAATCCTCCGCCTTAGCCTCCTAAGTACTAGGAATACTTAAACTCAGAATTCTGTAGCCTGAAAAGCTTGGGAATGAAGGCAAACTGCTAAAGACAAAGAGATTATCATCATTGCCTTGTAGACCTGCTATAAAATAAATTAAAGAAGGTTCTTCAAGTAAATGAGAAGTGTCATTGAATCATAGAACTTCTTGAATAAAGGGCAACAAACAGAATCTAGCTAAATCAAACCTGTTTTACTCTACCAGTGTTAAAAAAGAAAAAGAGACCCATGGTAAACAGCTCTCTGCCTCCAAATCAGCTGCCTTAAAAAAAAGTGACCATAGCTTAGAACTAGATAATCTGAGTCATCCTACATTTAAGCTAGACTTGAACTAATAGTTTAAAACCTTCTAACAAAAATGTCCAAGACTTCCATGAGTTTACTAGCAAGAGCTGTAATGACCATTCATAATCTTGTCTAAGAAATAGGGAAGGTACAATGTAAGCTCCTTTCAGAAGACATAAGGAAATTACTGACAAAAAAATTCCCAGAAAGAAATATGCCAAAACCCTCCAATGTGTGTAATCTCCTGGATGGGCTATGCAAGAGTAGAGTGACATGCCTTCTGGAATAAGAGAGTAGCATACACACACATTTCACTTTGTCAGACCCATATATTCTCTAAAAGTTGTCTAAATTAACTTGAGGGTTTCATTGTTGTAGGGAGTTTTGAGACAAGGTTTCCTGTAGCTCAAGCCGACCTCGAACTTGCTGTGTAGCTCAGGTTGGCCTTGAATTCCTAAACCACCTATATCCTCATCCTAAATGCTGAAATTACAGGTGAGCACCACCACACCTGGTTCTGTTTCAGTGTATTCACGTGTGTGTGTGTGTGTGTGTATGTGTGTGTGTCTCGTATGACTTTGAGCTAAATGTCTTTGAAGAACATTTACTGTAGATTTAAACATATTTCTTGTTTTAATTTATTTAACTTTATTTTATATGCATTGGTGTGAGAGTGTCAGATGCCCTGGAACTGGAGTTAGACAGTTGTGAGCTGCCATGTGGGTGCTGGGAATTGAACTCTGGTCCTCTGGAAGATCAGCCAGTGCTCTTAACCTCTGAGCCATTTCACCAGCCCCTAAACATATTTCTTTATATTAAAAGATTATGCAGACAGGCAGATATGCTATCACAGGTGTATAATCCCACTTACTTTGGAGGATGCTGAAGCAGGAGCATGGCAAGTTTGAGACCAGTCTGGGCTACTTTAACAATTCCTTCTCTCAAAGGAATGAGTTAGTAAGTAAGTGTGATGGCTGAGCAGAGGCAAGTGCTTACTGCAAAGCCTCACAGCTTCAGGGGATCACTGGAACCCATGCAGAGGTGGGAGTAGCCACCTCCACAGATCTGTCCTCTCACATAAACATCCAGTAGCACGTGTGCACACAATAATCAGTTACTATCAATAACTGTTGACTAATATTGAATGTACAGAGGATGCAGCTCAGTGGTAAGCACTTGCCTACCATATGCAAGACCCTGGGTTACGTAACCTAGTAGCACTTCCACCCACAAAAAGGAGGCAGTAAACACTTGAGGCATCTTGTTGGTTTTGATACTGTTTAGTTCTTCTAATTCATGGGTGTTTGTTTGTTCGTTTGTTTTTACATGCAAAGGCAGTTTCCTTTCCCTCCTCTCCTTCCAGTTCCTCCCCCACTGCCTCCTTTCCCCCCATCCACTCCTTTCTCTTCAGAAAAGGGCAGGCCTCCCATGCACATCATCCAGCCATGGCATATCAAATTGCAGTGAGACTAGGCACCTCCTCTTATATTAAGGTTGGATGAGGCAACCTGGTAGGAGGAAAGGGTTCCCAAAGCAGGAACAAAGTCAGAGACAGCCCTTGCTCCCACTGTTAGGAGTGCCACCAGGAGACCAGGCTACACAACTGTAATATGTGGAGAGGGCCTAGGTCAGTTCCTTGCAGGCTCCCTGTTTGTCAGTTCAGTCTAGGAGCCCCGGTTAGTTGGTTTGCTTGGGATGTCCTTGACTCCTTTGGCTCCTACAGTCCTTCCTCCCTCTCTTCTGCAGGATTCCTCAAGCTCTGCCTAATGTTTGGCTGAGGGTCTCTGCACCTGTTTCCATCAGTTGCTGGATGAAGCCTCTCTGGTGACAATTGGGCTAGGCACCAGTCTATGACTAGAGCAGAGTATCCTTAGGAATCATTTCGTTGACTTTTTTTTTTTTT
>CABHPH010141765.1:0-27758 GCA_902168325.1 Peromyscus nudipes | reverse complement strand
TTTTTTTTTTTGGTTTTTTGAGACAGGGTTTCTCTGTGTAGCTTTGCACCTTTCCTGGAACTCACTTGGTAGCCCAGGCTGGCCTCAAACTCACAGAGATCCGCCTGGCTCTGCCTTCCAAGTGCTGGGATTAAAGGCGTGCGCCACCACCACCCAGCTCCCCCAGAACATCTTGTAGGCAGGACAGTTTTAGGTCGAAGGTTGTATGGCTAGGTTGGTGAATCAGTCCCTCCACTGTAAGTCTCTCCTGGTTACAGGAGATGGCCAGTTCAGGCTCTGTATCCCCCACTGCTACTAGCTAGGGTCACCCTCATAGATTCCTGGGAGTTTCCATTGCACTGGGTCTCTAGTTTGTCCTAGAGATGCCCCCAAATTCCAGTTGTCTTTCCCAGTACTCTCTCCCTCCATCCTGATCTAATTCATAGTTTTAAAAACCTAATTATTACCTTCTCTGAGCAAAAATATGCTAGATTATTATTTAGTATATGATCCTCCTGTGTGAAGCCTTTACGGTCTGATGGAGGAGACAGTTGTAGTGTTAGAACCATAAACAGAATGTTTTTATTGCATAAATAGTAAATTTATGAGAGCTACTTACACTGTCTACTTAGAAAGGGCTTTTTTTTCTTTTTTATTTATTTATTTTTTTTTAATTTTACAATACCATTCAGTTCTACATATCAGCCACGGATTCCCTTGTTCTCCCCCCTCCCTCCCCCCTCCCCTTCCCCCCAGCCCACCCCCTATTCCCACCTCCTCCAGGGCAAAGCCTCCCCGGAGGACTGAGATTAACCTGGTAGACTCAGTCCAGGCAGGGCCAGTCCCCTCCTCCCAGGCCGAGCCAAGCAGCCCTGCATAAGCCCCAGGTTTCAAACAGCCAACTCATACAATGAGCACAGACCCGGTCCCACTGCCTGGATGCCTCCCAAACAGTTCAAGCCAATCAATTGTCTCACCCATTCAGAGGGCCTGATCCAGTTGGGGGCCCCTCAGCCATTGGTTCATAGTTCATGTGTTTCCATTCATTTGGCTATTTGTCCCTGTGCTTTATCCAACCTTGGTCTCAACAATTCTCGCTCATATAGACCCTCCTCTTTCTCGCTAATTGGACTCCTGGGAACTGACCCACTCTGGTGATGGGATGGCAAAACACCCTAATTGTCGTGCTAGAAACCCCATCCAATGACTGAGGGATCTGGAAGCAGAGATCCACAGCTAGAAAGGGCTTATTTTATCTGAACACTTCAGGTTACAGTCCGTCACTGAGGAAGTCAGGTCAGGAACTGAAGCAGAAGCCACAGAGCCCTGCTCTTTACAGGCTTGCTCAGTTTGCTTTCTTATACACCAAGGACCACATGCCCAGAAGTGGCACCTCCTGCAGTGGGCTGAGCCCGCCTGCATCAATTGTTAACAAGCAAAAGCCCCCCAGACTTGCCTACGGCAATCTGATGGAAGCATTTACTCAGATGACATCTCGGTTTCCTAGATATGTCTAGGTTTGGGTCAGGCTGACAAAACCAACCAAGATGCACACAAATAATAAATTAATTTTTAAAATTTAGTATACTTTTTATTTTTAATATTAATGTTTTATTAATTGCATTTTAATATTAATTAATTGCATTTTAATATATTTTCATTTTGATTTCTCATTGGGCCATTATGCAGCCCAGGATGACTCTTGAACTTGCCGTGTGAGGGCACCACCATGCCAGGCTTGTTTGGCTTGATTGGTTTGGGGGTTTTTGAGACAGAGTCTCATGTAGTCCAGGCTAGTCAGGAATTTGCTGCATAGGAAAGGATAACCTTAAACTTCCAATTAATCTTCCTGCCTCCTTATTTACTTATCTAAGTAAATAGAGAATAAAAAGTAGAACACAGAGGACAAACAGAAAGAGCTAAGGCTGTAGACCTATGCTACCATGTCCAGCATGAAAAATGTCTCTTTTTCAGTTGATTAGCTTGATCTGTTTGGGAGGCATCCAGGCAGTGAGACCAGGACCTGCCCTCAGTGCATGAGCTGACTGTTTGGAACCTGGGGCTTATACAGGGACACTTGGCTCAGCCTGGGAGGAGGGGACTGGACCTGCCTGGACTGAATCTACCAAGTTGAATTCAATCCTCAGGGGAGTCTTTGCCCTGGAGGAGATGGGAATGGGGAGGGGGGGACGACAAGGGAGTCTGTGGCTGATATGTAAAATTAAGTTATAAAATAAAATAAAATTAAAAAAAAGAAAAATGTCTTTTGTTTAGGTACATGCACAAAGATTTTGTACTTTCAGATTACAAAACCTATCTTATTATTAATTTCTCACCATGCTCGTGGAAATGCAAAATTGGTAATTTCAAATAAACTAAAGTTATTAATAGATCAAAACTTGATGCTGCTTTGCCATGGTTTTGACTTATTAAGCCTTTTAAGGTTAGAAAGAATACCACTGCCTCCTGAGTAACATCTGGAAGGTTGAGTTCAGTGAAAAGTCTGAGGAAATACTACTTTTCACACCAGAAAATTTTAATTATAGAGCCATCAAGGCAAGTAAAGACAAAAAGTGAGAACGTGTGTGTGTGTGTGTGTGTGTGTGTGTGTGTGTGTGTGTGTGTGTGTGAGAGAGAGAGAGAGAGAGAGAGAGAGAGAGAATGTGAGGCCTCCCTTAAAGTTGAGGAACACACACTTTAAACACAGATCAACCTAAGTTCAAATCCTTGCCCTTGGGGGCTGGGGAGATAACTCAGCAGGTAAGAGCACTTGCTGCTCTTCCAGAGGACCGCAGTTCTTTTTCCAGCACCTGTGATAGTGGTTCATACCACTGTAAGTTCAGCTCCAGGGGTTCTGGTAACCTCTTCTGGCCTCTGTGGGTACCCACATACACATGACAGACACAAAAACATATAAGTACACATAAATCAAAATAAATATTTTTTTCACCTTCTTGCTCTGTGTGACCCTGAGCAGGTTGAATCTCTCTTGCCATAAGTAACACTTGCTTTATAAGGTTCTGTTAGAGATTAATGCTTAGTCTTTGTAGCTGAGAATGTAAAAATGTAAATAAAATCTTCAGACAAAAGGAAACCAAATTGTAATAAATAATAATAAATCAGTTGGTCCCCAATAGCAATTTTATAAAATTAATAAAGCAAATGCTAATAGTCCTTATAATACAGATCCTATGTTTTGTCTGGAAAAAAGTAGGAAGTGTTGTTTACAGATTCGAATTTTTAAAATGCTTAAATGTATAGCAGTGGAATTGTGAATAAATAAATGATAAGGTTCTATGTGAGTGAGGATTGCAATAACGATTGTAGATGACCCTTGTGATGTGTTATTACAGAAATGGGGTGTATTTAACTTGAGCATCTTATAGCTAAGCTCAGGTTTTGAGATGTACAGAAAGGGCTGGAGATGCAACTCAGCCACCAAGGCACTTGTCTTCTATGCATACAGCTCTGGGTTTGATCCTAGCATTGCGTAAGACCATAAGACCGAGTGGGGTGGTATCTGCCTGTAATCTCAGCACAGAGTGGAGGAAAGAGGAGGAGCGGATATCCAAGGTCACCTTTGGCTAGATATTGAGTTCAAGGTCAGCCTAGGCTACATGAGATGCTGCCTTGAAAATAGATAAGTAAGTAATAGAATGTACAAAAAACTGATAGCACCAACTAATAACATTGACTGATGGAATAATAAAATTGTGAACAGTTCTTTTATTTTTTTATATATCAATACCATGGAATTATCATTATAATGAGATTATATAAGAATATAAACACATCTTTGTAAATAAAACATAAATTTTAGATTTCTTAATGTTTAGTTCCATTATTAAGACAGCCAAAAATGAGACTATTATTTTTAGATCTTTAAATACTAAGGTATAATCCATCAGATTATGGCACTTTATGCAAAGTCCAATATTGATCTGTAACAGAAATGTACATGCCATAAAACACTAATTTTAAATATGTAGTAAAACATGTTTATTTTAAAAGCATCAACATTAATTTTATTATAAACAAGTGAATTATCCAGAGGAATTGTTTTTAATGTTTTTAGATATTTTTATTTTATGTTTTTCAGTCAGCTGTTACAATTCAGTCTAATATATTGACTGTGAATCTTAAAATAGAAGAATTTTAAGTATACTTTTTAAAATTCTTGTGTTTTGACATTACAGATTTATTTGAGGTTCTTAGACTACCAAATGGAACACTCAAATGAATGCAAGAGAAATTTTGTGGCGGTCTATGATGGAAGCAGTGCCATTGAGAACCTGAAGGCCAAGTTTTGCAGCACTGTGGCTAATGATGTAATGCTGAAAACGGGAGTCGGGGTGATACGGATGTGGGCGGATGAAGGCAGTCGGCTTAGCAGGTTTAGGATGCTCTTCACTTCCTTTGTGGAACGTAAGTAAATCAATTCACAAGATGCCTACAGAAAAAGTACTTTATTTTATAACATCGTTTTGTAAACTGTCACGCTGCAGTTTTTAACTCAACAGGAACATTTTTTCCCCACTGACTTACAGCAAACCCTATGCCATGTCAGTGAGTTAATACAAGATGGTCAGGGCAGAATGTGGGAGTCAGATTACGGCGCTTTATGCAAAGTCCAATCAATATTGTAATCAATCAGTCTGTAACAGAAATTTACATGCCATAAAACTCTAATTTTAAATATATAGTGAAACTTGTTTATTTTTAAAGTATCAACATTAATTTTATTATAAACAAGTGAATTATCCAGAGGAATTATTTTTAATTTTTTTAGATATTTTTATTTTATGTGCATATGAGTGCTTCGCTCACATGACTGTACACCTGGAGCCTGCAGAGGTCAGAAGAAGGTGTTAAAACTGGAGTTATGGATGGTTGTGAGCTGTCATGTGGGTGCTGGGAATTGAACTTGGATCCTCTGCAAGAACAAGTGTTCTTAACCACTGAGCCATCTCTTCAGCCCCAGAGTAATATTTATCAATATGAATATGTATTTTTGACAAAACTGTGTATCTAAAAGCATGTCAAAATGAGAAAATTATGATGCCTGGTTTTTTTTGGTTTTTTTTTTTTTTTTTTGGTTTTTTTCAAGACAGGGTTTCTCTGTGTAGCTTTGCGCCTTTCCTGGAACTCGCTTTGGAGACCAGGCTGGCCTCATACTCACAGAGATCCACCTGCCTCTGCCTCCCGAGTGCTGGAATTAAAGGCATGTGCCACCACCGCCCGGCCATGATGCCTGTTCTTAAAACTTTGACTGCTGTCACAGGGGAAAAAAGTGTTGGTATGTGAATAGCAGCACTGGGTCAGTAAAAGAGAGTTCAGAAGTGGGGTCTTCTCTGGGGATTTTTCTATCTTAAAAAGAGTTATCAGGCCAGGCATGGTGTGGCACACCTTTAATCCCAGTACTCAGGATGCAGAGGCAAACAGATCTCTATGAGTTCAAGGCCAGCCTGGTCTATGTAGTGAGTTCTTTGACAGCCAAGCTGCATAATACAGAGACCCCATCTCAAAAAGAAAGAAAAGTTATCAGTTGTAATTCAGCTTTGTTGGTAATTAATGACTCCTGCAAACTGTGCAAACCTTGGACACCAGAAGTTTAGATACCACATTGAAGATTTTTGTTGCACGAATCCTAAGTGGTCTTATAATAAAAACCCAGAGCTGGATCTCAGGGTGAAAGCTGAAGATCAGAGAAACAGAGTAAGCCACAGCCACCACCTTGGGTTCTACCTTCTCAAGTGGGCGCCCCAAGAACCCAGACTCCGGTCCAGTTGATGCAACAGCAAGAGGTTTATTGAAGAAGCAGCTGTACAGTTGGGCTCCTCTGCTCCAAAGAGCAAGAGTCGCGCCTATTGTAGCCACATGAGTACTTTTAAAGGAAAAACCCACAAAAGCCATAAGATTACAATTCCCATACAATTTCATTTCGATTGATTTATGTCTAGAGGCTAATTTCATAAGATCATGGTCTGGTCACAGAGTGATCACAGAGTGGGTACAGTTACGTCCGCATGCACATTCTTCCCGAAACCTCAAGGCGGGTATCAGGGTGGGAGTGAGAGTTACACAAAGATCACAGTGGTCCTTCCTGGAACACTTGCAACTATCCCAGTCACAGTTGAGCGCATCTCTTAATAGAAATCTCTTTATATTGTTACATTATGTCAGGGGTGATTGAGTAATGATTGAGTCAGCTTGCCCTTGGAACTAGATTTTTAGTTCCTCATTTCCTGAGGCTTGTGGGTGTAAGCCTGAAGGGTTAGGGTCTTTCATTACCTCACCAGCTCCTCAGCCTGAGTTCCTGTCTCCTCCTGCCTTATATTCCTTTCTCTGCCCAGCCATCTCACTTCCTGTCTCAACCTTCCTAGTGCTGGGATTAAAGGTGTGTGATCCCTTAAAAGTGTGTGCCACCTCTGCCTGCCTCTCTTTCTCTTTTAGACTAAATTAATCTCATGCAGCCCAGTGTGGCCTTGAACTCACAGAAATGCATATGGATCTCTGCCTCTGCCTCCCAAGTGCTAGGATTAAAGGTGTGTGCCACCACTGCCTGACCTCTATGGCTAACTCTGTGGCTAGTTCTGGCCTCTGATCTTCAGGCAAATTTTATTTGTTAAAAATATCACCACAGATTTTTTTCACTTTTTATTCTTAAATAGTTTTGAATTTTCAGAGATTTACAAAAATAGTAAAAACTTTATACTTTTATTTAGACTTTCCTAATGTTGACATCATTAAAAACAAGATGAAAATTAGCATTGATACACTATTAACCAATCTATAGACCTCACATGACTAATTTCCCCCAATGGCTTTCCCCCTTTCTTTAATGATCTAGTTTCCCACATTGCTTTCAGTTGCCAGTGTCCTTGGTCTTGTCCATCTGACAGCTACTCAGTCTTTACATGTGATCTATGTGAAGTATAGTAGTTAGAGATTCAATAAACTAGCCACCAATTTGGGTTTATGTGATGTTTTCCAAATGAGTCATTGAGATCATGAATTTCATCTCAAATACTAAGTGCCTTCTCTGTTCATCATGTCAGTGAAGTTGGGTATGGAACACTGATTGTCTTATTAATGCTGATTGGCTACCATATTAACTCTACCATTTTCCTAATGTTATAGCAGTTTTCCCCAATTACAGAATTACTCTTTTTTTTTTTCTTTGCTGGTCTTTTGGGGACTGTGAAAATATCTTTTCACAACTAATTTTAGCATCCATTGAATTTTTTTGTCTTTAACTTGCAGTAGTTATTTGTTCAGTGTTTACCTAATGATGACTTTCAATTTCTATCATTCCTTCTGCATATTCTAATATAATTTTGCTTGTGAGGAGAAACTAGTCTAGTCTTTCTCTCAATTACATATTCATTTGTTGTGTGACACTATTCCTGGGAAGACATGAACAAATGTCTATTCACTCCAAATAGAAAATCAGTGACAGACCAAATTAAAGATGCTACCAAAACCCAACTTTGTGAGCCAGTGAGTTTTTCCAGGGTTACATACAAGAACAGCAATGAGTCAAAGATGGCTGATCCTCAAAGCCCACTCCAGCACAGGTGACAGTTCACAAAGGTGGAAACCTGAAACACACTGCACAGCCTGCAGGCAGTTCAGCTGGTTGGACAGTGTCTCTTCTGGCAGCTCAGTTGGTCTGAGAATTTCTCAGCTGTCCTTACTGCTTATGTAACTTTGGGGAGGGAGGGGACGAGTGTATGCTCAGTTCCAAAGACTTCCTCAAGCCTCTGAGTTGTTTACTGTCTGGGCTTTAAGAGCTTCCCTTCAGATAGAGGCTTTATCCCAGAAGAAATTGCTATACAGCAATTTATATAATGAATGAGTTATTTATTCTGTTATATAATTATATACTACTATTGTCACTCTAAAATCCTGGTGTTTGTTGTATAATATC
Organism: Peromyscus nudipes; assembly: GCA_902168325.1. Taxonomy (NCBI): domain Eukaryota; kingdom Metazoa; phylum Chordata; class Mammalia; order Rodentia; family Cricetidae; genus Peromyscus; species Peromyscus nudipes. Next base: position 19,849 of record CABHPH010141765.1, on the reverse strand, counting down.
CCAGCTTCAACCCCATGAGTCTTTGAGTTTGCCTCCTGTCTCCTTCAGTATCCAGTCATTCCTTTTAATCCTATCCTTAATGGCATTCCTTGGTGTAACAGGCCCATTGTGTTTTCCAGCTTTAGAACTAACCTTGGGCTGGAGAGATGGCTTAGAGGTTAAGAGTACCAACTGCTCTTCCAGAGGTCCTGAGTTCAATTCCCAGCACCCACATGGTGGCTCACACCCATCTGTAATGAGATCTGGCACCCTCTTCTGTATACATAATAAATAAATAAATCTTTAAAAAAAAAAAAAGAACTAACCTTATTTCTAAAGGCATGCTTCCTTTCCTTAATATGAAAAACCTGTCTAGTTGTCCAAAACAGATTGATTTCTTCAACTCATACACATAATTTCAAAACTGCTAGCCATTATCTCTGTGAAGAACATCCTAATAGAGTATCTCATTTGTGTCCAGTTCTTTTTTATATACTATGGTAAAATATACATAAACCTTACCATCAACCATTTTCACGTGTACAAATTAGTAGTGCTTAACATTCAAGTACATTCATCTTCTTACACAGTTATTGCCATTATCTTAGTCCCTGTTCTGTTGCTGTAAAGAGATATTGTGACCAAGGCAACTCTTATCAAAGAAGGCATTTGACTGGGGGCATGCTTAGAATTTCAGAGGGTTAGTTCATGATAATCATGCTGGGGAGCATGGCAGCACACATGGGGCTGGAGCAGTAGCTGAGAGCTACATTCTGATCCACAGGCTGAGAGAGAGAGCCTGGGCCTGACATGGGCTTTTCAAACCTCAAAGCTCAACCCCAGAGACATACTTCCTCCAATAAGGCCACACTTCCTAATCCTTCTAATCCTTCTCAAATAGTGCCACTCCCTAATGACTAAACATTCAAATGTGTGAGCCTATGGGGTTTTTCTTATTCAAACTACCACACCATTATCCATCTCCAGAGACATTTTTGTCATCCAAAACTGAAATTCCTCACATTAAATAGCCATTTTTTTTTTAATTTTGCTCTCCCTAGTCCTGGTAAGCTCTACTCTCCTCCACTGTCTCTTTTAATAATAGTAACTCACATAAGTGGATTGTGCAATGTTTGCCATTTACTTTTGGTTTACTTCACTTAGTTTAATACTTTAAAGCTTTTCCATATATCAGAATTGTGTTCTTTTTAAAACATGATAATTGCATCCCTATGACCATATACCTGCCAGAAATAACATAGGAAGGAAGGGTTTATATTGGATCATTGTTTGAGAGTGTTCAGTCCATGATCATTTGTCTCCATTCACTTGGACAGAGAATCATGGTGGTGGTAGCATGTGGCAGAGGAGAACCATTCATTTGTGACAACCAGGAAGTAGTAGTTACAGGAAATGGCTAGAGATAATATACCCACCTCCCATGACTTAGTGTTTGTTTAGCTAGGTCCTACATCCTACCTAATTCACAAGCTCTTCTTATAGCACCTCTGTCTGGGAATGTAGTATTTAAAACATAAGCCTATGAGGAGCATTTCATATTCAAACCATAGCAGTATTTGTTCATCATGTTTTTCTTAAAACTTGCTGATAGAGACGTTTGTGGTTTGTACCTGTTGGCTGTTATGAAGAATGATGCTGCAGATATTGGGGTACCAGGTCACAGTTCCTGCTTTTAATTTTTTTGCTAGCTCATATGATAAATACATGTTTAAATTTCTAAGGAGCCAACACATTTTTCCACAATTGCTATACCATTCTATACCACCAGGAGTGAGTTCCAGTTCCTCCACAACCTTGCAACACTTGAGCAGTTTTTCTATTTTTTTTTTTAAATAATAACCCCTCACTGTATGAAAAATGGAATTTCATTGGAGGTTTGATTCGTGAACATCTTTTCATGAACTACTTAGTATAGGCTTTCTCAGGAGAGATGTCTACTCAGGCCTTTTATTCATTTTTAAATTGGGTTGTTACTAAGTTGTAAGAATTATATATGTTTATTATCATTCCCTTATCAGATAAATATTTTTCACATTCTGTATGTTATCTCAGTATTTTGACAGTTCTTAAGGTTTGTTGTTATTTTGAGACAAAATCTCACTATTTAGCCCTGGTTTGCCTGAAATTCACTGTGTAGATCAGGCTGCCCACAAACTCACAGAGTTCTGAGAACTCCCTTTCTCCTTCTGTCTCCCAATAATAGGATTAAAGACATGCATCACCACACCCAGCAATATAAATTAGTTTTTAATTTAAATAAATGTCAATTTATATGTTTTTTCTTTTGTTACCTATGTTTGTAACATGAATCTTAAAAGGTCTTATTAATAAAAACAAACCCAGAGCCAGGTATTAGGGTGAATGCCGAATGATCAGAGAAACAGAACAAGCCATATCCAACCTCACCTTGCCAATTCCTCAGCTGATCTTGTTTCCTCATACTGAAAGCCTCTAAGTTCTCATCTAAATGGATCTCAGCTGAACTGCTGCTAAAAGCTAAAAGCTTAAAAAGGCTCTAGTGCCTGGTCCTCATGCCTTATATACCTTTCTGCTTCCTGCCATCGCTTCCTGGGATTAAAGTCGTGTGTCACCATGCCTGGCTGTTTCCAGTGTGGCTTTGAACTCACAGAGATCCAGACACATCTCTGCCTCCAGAATGCTGGCATTAAAGGCATGTGCTACCACTACCTAAACCTATGTTTAATATAGTGGCTGTTCTGTCTCTGACCCCCAGATAAGTTTATTGGGATGCACAATATATCAACCACATGTGCTCTTATTGTGATAAACAAGAAAATCATTAATAAAAACCAATGTCATGAAGTTTTTCTTCATATATTTCTGCTAAGAGTTGTATGACCTCAGTTCTTATGTTGGTGTCATTGATACATTTGAAATAATTTTTTTATTTGTACAAGGTAGAGATCCAGTTCATTCACTTTCAAGTAGATAACCAGTTTGACTGGAGCCTTTTGCTTAAAAGATGATGCTAGCACTCTTGCCAAAAATCTGCTGACCTTTTTGGGCTCTCTGTCTAGTCTACTCTTTGCCTACTTCCAGCTGTTTTGATTTGTACTGTTGTAGTAGATCATAAAATCAGGAAGTACAGCTCTTCCAATATTTTCTTTTTCAAGACAGCTTTAACTATTCTAACTTCCTTCAGATTTCATGAAGTTTAGTATGGATTTTCTTTTTCTTTTTTTAATTTTAGCAAAATATACTCCTGGGATTTTGATAGGGGTCACTTTAATTTATGGATCAGTTCAAGTAATACTGCCATCTAAACTACATTTTCCAATCAATGAACATAGAATATCTTCCCATAAATATATACTTTTGTCATCTTTCATTTATTTTAATAACATTTTAGAGTTTGCAGTTTCTAAGTCTTTCGTTACTCTTGTGGAACTTACTTGTAGTTTATTTTAGTGCATATTTATTATGCTAAAAAACAGATTCTGTTCATTATATTAGTTTTCTGTTGCTGTGATAAAACTCTGTAACCAGGACAACCTGTAGAACAGTGGTTCTCAACTTTCCTAATGCTGCAACCCTTTAATATGGTTCCTCATGTTGTGATGACCCCCAGCTATAAAATTATTTTGTTGCTACTTCATAACTGTAATTTTGATACTGTTAATGAATTATAAATAAAATATACAGGATATTTGATATGTGATCCCAAAGGGGGTCGAAACCCACAGGTTGAAAATGGCTGCTGTAGAAGAGTTTATTTTGGCTTATGGAGAGTCCATAATGACTTCCCTGTTCCATGGGACATGCCACCAAAAGCCCTTGCAAAAATGGAAAAAACCCACAGCCTTACTCCAGCAGCTATCGAAGTTTGATTTCTTCTCCTAGTTTCTTCAGATATGGAAGTATTTCATTGCTACTGAAAAGCAAGAGGGTCAGCCTTGCTCAGATAATCTTTCATTTCCAATGAGAATACCTCACTCTGTGACTTTTCATTAATATCAGTTGCAGTCTGATTAATCTAAGAAAGTGTTTTTGCTGGCCAGGACCTCCCCTTACTGTGTTTGTGGTGGTTTGAATAGGTATGGACCTCATAGACTCACGTTTGAATGCTTGGCCCATAGGGAGTGGTACTATTAGAAGGTGTGGCCTTGTTGGAGGAAGTGTGAGGTTGTGGGGGCAGGCTTGAGACTTGTGGTCTCATGTATGCTCAAGCTATGCCCAGTACACAGTCTTTCCTTCTGCTACCTATGGATCAAGATGCAGAACTCTCAGCTCCTTCTCCAGCACCATGTCTGGCTGCATGCCACCATGCCCTGCCATAAGAATGGACTAAACCTCTGAAACTGTAAGCCAGCCCCAATTAAATGTTTTCCTTTGTAAGAGTTGCCATAGTCATGGTGTCTCTTCACTGCAATAGAAACCCAAACTCAGACCAGAGACTGGGGTATTGCTATGATAGGCTGGACCATGTTTTTTGTTTGTAGTATTATGGACTTTGGGACTGTGGTTTAGAAAAACAGTTGAACACTTTACGTGGGGCTTAATGGATTGTACTAGAAGAAACATGGAAGACTCTGGTGCTAAGGGTGATTTGAACTGTGAGAGCCTGGCTCAAGAGGTTTCAGAGAAGAATGTTAGTATGTGGCCTAGAAACTGATGTTATGATATTTTGGTGAAGAATGTGACTGCTTTTGCCCTTGTCCAAAAAGTCTATCTGAGGCTAAAGTGAAGAGTTTTGGATTAATTCCATTGGCAGAGGAAATCTCAAAACAGCCTAGGATTGACTCTGTCATATGGTTAATAGCATTCACTCTTATGAAGATCTATAATGAAAAGGATCAAGCTGAGAAAGGAAAAATACAAAATGTACAATTTGAGGGAAAGGGGGCACCAGGAAGTGGAATGGAGCTAAATCCTGTGTTCAAGGAGATAAACAGATTAAAGGGAAAGCCTGATGTTAAATGGAATAAAAGGAGTGGTGACCTCAGGGCCAGATCCCACCCAGCTGATCTTCCAACTTATGAAAATGAATTAAAGAACAGCTTGAGTCCAGGTGTAGTGGTGCACACCTTTAATTCAAGCACTCAAAAAACAGAACTAGGCCGATTTCTGAATTCAAGGCCACCCTGGTATACAGAGCAAGCTTCCAGGACAGCCAAACTTAGGCAGTGAAGGAAACCATGGAAAACAGAAAGCTGGTGAAGATATAATTGAATGAAGTGGCCATGGTCTAGCCCCAGCAAGCAACAGAACTTTGCAGCTTTGGTCATGTGGTTCTGGCTTTAGAGTCAAAGATATAAGAAAGGAGTTATGGAATCACCCTCCATGACTAAGGAAAGCCACTGAGACCAGGCATGTGGTGGGGTGTGTCCTTGAGTGGAGGCCTGGAGAGGCCATTGTGTGAAGCTGTGAAGGTGAAGCCTGGATTGCCTTGGAGACCCCAAGATGTTGGAGATGCCAGAGCCATGGGATACCTTCCAAGGAAAGCTGCTAAGGAGTCAAACCAGCCCAAGAGAAAGAAATATGTTGCAGGCAACAAAGCTGAAAGGAATTGGAAATCTGAAGAACATTTTGACATCAGACTTGGAAATGCAGAGTTTGGAGTTTGCCCAACTGGTTTTTGGTCTTGCTTTAGTCCAGTATTTCCTTTCTGTGCTCCCTTTCCTCCATTTTGGAATGGTAATGTATACCCTGTGAAATTATATGTTGGAAGTATGTGATCTGGTTTTTTTATTTTGATTTTATAGGGGATTACAGTTAAGAGATTACATGAATCTCAAAAAAGACTTTGAACTTTGGACTTTTAAAGATTGTTGAGACTGTGCTAGACTATGGGAACTTTTGAAGTTGGACTAAATGTATTTTACATTATGTTATGGCTAAAAGCCTATGGGGGCCAGGAAGTGGAATGTGGGGGTTTTAATAGGTATGGCCCCTTAGACTCAAGTGTTTGGATGCTTGGCCCATAGTGATACTATTAGGAGGTGTGGCTGTAGCATGAGTCTTAAAAAGTTCTTATTAATAAAATCAAACCTGAGCCGGGTATTGGGGTGAACACTGGAAGATCAGAGACACAGAATAAGCCACAGCTATCTCACCTCACCAGATCCTCAGCTGGTCTTGTTTCCTCAGACTGGAGGCCTCTGAGTCCTCATCCAGAATGGGTCTCAGCTGAACTGCTGCTACAAGCCTTAAAGCTTAACCAGCCACATGCTTAACCAGGCCAAATGCTGCTCCAGGCTAAATGTCTCTCCAGGCCAAATGCCTCTAGTTTCTGGTCCTCCCTCTTTATATACCTTTCTGCTTTCTACCACCACTCCCTGGGATTAAAGGTGTGGGTCACCATGCCTGGCCGTTTCCAATGTGGCCTTGAACTCACAGAGACCAGAGGGATTTCTGTCTCTGGAATGCTAGGATTAAAGGCGTGTGCTATCACTGCCTAACTTCTGTTTAATATTGTGGCTGTTCTGTCTCTGACCCCAGATGAGTTTATTAAGGTACACAATATTTTGGGGAACACAATACCACCACATGTGGCCTTGTTGGAGGAAGTGTGTCACTGTGGGGGCAAGCTTTGAGGTCTCATATATGCTCAAGCTATGCCCAGTACACAGTCTCCTTCTGCTGCCTGCGGATCAAAATGTAGACAGTGTTATTTTTCTTTTTTTGCAGCAAAATCTCATGTATTCCTGCCTGGCTTATAGCTGAAGATGACCTTGAACTCCTGATCCTACAGGCTTGAACCACACCCAGTTTATTCAGGGCTAAGAACTGAACCCAAGTCTTAAACATCTGTGCTTATGCAGTGAGAAGACATAAAGCTTAGTAGATTTGTGTGGTAATATTTTATTTGTGCACCCCAATAAAGCTTATCTGGGGATCAGAAGATAAAGCCAGGCACTATATTAAATACAGAGGTCAGGCAGTTGTAACACATGCCTTTAATCCTAGCATTCGGGAGGCAGTGATTCATCCAGATCTCTGTAAGTTCAAGGCCACACTGGGAACAGAGCAAGGCATGGTGGCACACACCTTTAATCCCAGTACTAGTTAACCATAGAGGTCTGGAAGTCTGTACAGACAGACAGGAAGTGATAGAGCTGGGCAGAAAGAGGAAGTGATGAAGCTGAGCAGAGAAAGGAAGTAAGATGGCAGAGCACAGAAAGGCATATAAGGCATGAGTATACAGGAAGTAGCTCTCTCTGAAGGCTGAAGAGTTGGTAAAGTGAGGTTGGTGCTGGGGATGTCTTTCTGTATGTTGTGAATGTGTTGCTCTGATTGATTGATTGATTGATAAATAAATAAAATGCTGATTGGCCAGTAGCCAGGCAGGAAGTGTAGTATAGGTGGGATAAGAAGAGAGGAGAATTTGGAGAAGTGAAAGGCTAAGTCAGGAGATGCTGCTAGCCACTGCCGCCATGAGAAGTAAGTTGTAAAGTACCGGTAAGCCACAAGCCACGTGGCAACTTATAGATTAATAGAAATGGGTTAATTTAAGATATAAGAACTAGAGGCCAGCCTGGTCTCCAAAGCGAGTTCCAGGAAAGGCGCAAAGCTACACAGAGAAACCCTGTCTCAAAAAACCAAAAAAAATAAAGATATAAGAACTAGATAGAAAGAAGCCTGCCACAGCCATACAGTTTATAAGTAATATAAGTCTCTGTGTGTTTACTTGGGTCTGAGTGACTGTGGGGCCCAGGCACGACTGGAGAAATCTCCAGCTACAGGTTGGCTGTGGCTTGTTCTGTTTCTCTGATCTTTCAGTATTCACCCCAATATCTGGCTCTAGGTTTTTTATTAATAAGACTGTTAAGCAATTCTTATTACAGATTTGCAATTATAAATAACCTGGTAAATATGATCAAAGTACATTATATGCACATATGAAAGTATCACAATGAAACAAGTTATTTTATATAATTAGTATATACTAATTAAAAATATGTAACTCACAATTTTATACAAAGCAGTCTGACTATATCAGTGCAATCTTCTGGTTAATTTAAATAATATAGAGAACAGTTGTAAAAGAAAAACCTGTACTGATGGGCTGGCAAGATGGCTCAGCAGGTAAAGGTGCTTACTATCAAGTCAGATAACCTAAATTTGATCCCCAGGATCCATATAGTAGAAGTAGAGAACAAGCTCCTGCAAGTTGTTCTCTGATCTCACACCTGTGCTGTGACATACATACCCACATACATTAATTAAAATGTAATTAAATAATCTATAATAAAAACTAAAAGTATTTCCCTAAAAGTGTTCAATATATGAGGAATACAGAGCAGAGAACCTATCTTTTACAACACCTTTAATATTAGAAAGAGCCATGAAAATGTGGTTGCATGATGTTCTAAAGTAAATCAGAATACCAAGGAGACATAATGAGGTTTATAGCCTCATTCAACTTGTCTTTTAAAAATGACTTAGCTCCTCTGGATCTCTAGTTGTGAACTATAGAAGATAGGTTGTAGAATTAGAATATGATTTACATTGTGTATGATACAGTTTGTGAAAATTGCTATTTCTTTAGTCCATTCTTTATACTTAAAGTACATTCATCATAGATACAGTTTTATAATATCCATGACACAACTAAAGTAAATACACTAGCAAATTTTACAAAGTAAATAAAATGCAATTGTGCTTTTTCATTGAAAACCTTCAGTCCAGTGGCTTAATTATATCACTAATGCCTCTCATCTCATGATAGGTTTTGAAGCCACCAAGCACTTTGAAGAATCATAGAATCTTGAGACTGGAGTAGAGGCTCAATTGACAAGAATGCTTGTATGCTTGTCTCATATGAACAAGGCCCTGAGTTCAATCTCCAGCACCCAAAAATGAATGAATGAATGAATGAATGAATGATCATAAATCTTGCTTAAGTAATGCTTTAAGTGATAGTGTTTTTACAAGTTAGCAGTGTAGTAAATCTCTTGTTAGTTATGTACCTTTTTTTGCACTTCTATTAAAAGCAAAAGGATCCACATTACTGTGACTGCTGATTTCATTGCTCTGTCAGCTCTTAGAACCAAGAACTATAGAATGCATTGTATGCTATCCAAGCCTTTGTTTATTCTTGAGACAGGGTCTCATGGAAACAGATTATACAGCCCAGACTGACTTCACATTTACTGCATTCATGCTGTGTCTGCCTTCCAAGTGCTGGAATTACAGTTGTCTCTATAATGCCCAGCAATTTTTATTTATTTGTTTCTTGAAACAGACTGTAATTTGTGATAATTAATCATGGATTAATTACCAACTGCACAGGAATCTTAGTAAATGATACCTTACAGGGGAGTCAGCCTTCATAGCAAAGAATTTGAATAGTTTCCATTCAACTACACTTCCAGGTTTTGTTTGGAGTTTTCTGAGAGCCCAATAAATACCTGTTTCCCCGCCCATACTGAGAGTTAGCATGGCAAAGATTAAGTTGTGGCTGGTGGGCACTAAGATGCCAGTTATACTACTGATGCTGTGCAGGAGTAGACCATGGCCAGACATTCAAAAATCACCCAAAACTATGTTCTTTAGAGGAAAAAAAAATACAGCCCTGGCTGTATTTTAATGAAGTTTATTGTATGTGGGAGGCCAACTTCTACCTTTTAAAAGGGTTCCTATGAGGAGAGGAGAGAGGGATAGGAAACTTTTAGATAGAAAGATAGCAAAGAGGAGAGAAATAGAAACACAGGACAGCTTTGGGAGGACCTAGATCAAAACCCAACAGTCTCTTCTGCCTCTTCAAAAGGGCTTTTTACAACAATGCCAAAGGGCAGGGCAAAAGACCTCCTCCTTGCTAGATCAAAGCACACTGCACAGCCAAGTGCAGACCCTTCCAAATACCTGGTAACCACACCCATGGTCATTCATCCCCTTATGCAGCCCTGCTGGGTAAAGCAAGCCCAGATTCTCAGACCCTGAGTAAGTTCTCACTAGGAAACATCTATGGATCTCTACAATTGTATACTTATTTTTAAAAAGACAGTGTGATTAGAGAGAAAACTTATTTATTAATCTAGTACATTTTTAGACCTTTCTTTCACCTTGAGAAGAAACTTTTAGGACTTTGTTTGTTTGTTTGTTTGTTTGTTTGTTGGATCTGATTGGTTTGGTTTGGTTTAGTTTTTGTTTTTTGAGACAGGATTTCTCTGTGTAGCTCTGACTGTCCTGGAACTCCCTCTGTAGACCAGGCTGGCCTCAAACTCAGAGAATCACCTGCTTCTGACTCCCGAGTGCTGAGATTAAAGGCATGCACCACCAAAGCCCACTGAAAAGAAACTTTTAATATATTAATATAAATAAGTATCTATATATGTCAGTATTATATATCACAATATTCAGTTCTTCCTTGAAAAATAATATACTTTCTAAAAAGAAAATATATAGTCTTAGGTGGGATATACATTTTATACAGTTGAAAAGTTACAATTTTTACAAGTTAGAACAGTTGAGTTTAGCAGGCTTTGTTATACCTCTACAGTCTAGGTGGAAAATATTAAGCTGCCTGTCTCCTTGACTTCGTGTGTGTGTGTGTGTGTGTGTGTTTACTTTGGATCACATGATAATGTCTGTTGTGCTCAGTTTTTTCTGCAGTCTAAAGTTTTATCTTAGCAGAAGCAAGCACATTGCATCCTGACCAGCATAATAAATGTTCACCTGGACGTGAGAAGGCATCAAAGAGAGAGGCATGGAACATTTAAAAAGCACACCAGAGGGACTAGACATTTAGGAGAATAAAGGGCATTTCTCTTATATGAGAAAATGTTAAAGATTTTCTTGAACTAGGCATAAGGGCTCACACCTGTAATCCCAGCACTTGGGAGATTGAGGCAGGGGGATTGCAAGTTAGAAGTCAGCCTGGGCTACAGGATGAGAACCTGATTCAGAAAACCAAGAAGAAAAAAAGATTATCATGAAAAGCAAAAATTATAGCAACCCTTAAGGAAAGGAGACATTCCCACTTGAAAGAACTACCTACAGAGTGTGAAAATACATGGCCTGTCTTCTCTATATGTGTGTTAGTCTTTGAATAAAAGGCCCCTATTTTTGTAATTCTAAAGAATGGATTTTATCCTGGCAAAAAATTAGTAACACAAAATACGGTTGGTTTGTTTGTTTGTTTGTTTTCATTTCTGTGAACCAAAATCAGGGCCTCATGTGTGCCATATTCATCCCCAGTCCCAGAACTTTGCACTCACACATATGTACAAAGCACGATGGGTGTGGAGGATGAGCTTGTATACCACAGCATGTGTTTGAAGACATAGGACACCTTTGTGGAATAGGTTCTCCTCTTCCACCTGTAGGTTCCAGGGATTGGACTCAACTCACTAGTCTTGCACACCAAGCACCTTTACCTACTGAGCCATCTCACCAGCCCCTCCTAAGCATTTTTATCATTCCAAACTGAAACTCTTCCCATTAAATACTGTTTTCATCCCCCAGTACCTAATAAGCTTGGTTCTATTTTTGATCTCTGAATTTGCTTAGGTACCTCATATAAATGAAGTCATATGTATTTGTCATACAATAATTACTATCTAGTTATGGAAACTGAAATAGCTGCCTCATTTTGCTTAGCATAATGTTATCAGCTCTCAGCTATATATGCAGGAATTTTCTTGTCTTAATATTCTGTTGTCATGGTTTCTTTTAGCCATTGCTGGACAGAGGGGTTGCTTCTGCCTGTTGACTGATGTGATTAGTACTGCCCTCCACTAGTATTCAAATACCAATTTAAGCTCCTACAGGGTACTATTGGATCTGTAGGTAGCAGTAGCATTTCTAGATCATGAGATAATTTTTGAGGAGCCAGTTTTCCACAACATCTTATGGCTTACTTTCCACCTGCAACACATAGAAGGTTCCCAATGTCTCCATGTCCTCTGTATTAGTGACTTTTCTTGTTGCTCTGACAACAGTAACTTCAGATGGTACAGGTTTATTCCGGCTCAGGGTTTAAGGAGACAGTCCATCATGGTATGGAAGTTAGGACAGCAGGCACAAGAGGCAGCTGCCAAGTGGTGTTCAAGGTCAGGAAGCAGAAACAACACTGGTGCCACACTTGCCTTCTCCTTTTCATTCACTGAGGGGCTCCAGCCAGTGACACCCAGTTCGACCTTTCTAGAAGCATCCTCACAAACATGTCCAAAGGTCTGTCTCCTAGGCAGTTCTAATCTCATCAGCTCATAATTAGTCACCACAATTGCCAGCATGGTCTTACAAAGTTTTGAAAAATTTTTCTCACCTTTGTAGAAATTCCTTGAGAAGTATGGGGCATATACTATACTTGTATTGTCGTTACACTGAAAATAACCTTTTGGTGCCCACCATTCAAGATGTTGTATGAGCCAGCATTATAGAATATTGGCCTTTGTCTTACTGGTTGTGTGTTACAGTGTGTTCATGGAAAGGTCTCTAAGCTAAGAAGTTACTCTTATAAAGTCAAATTCTTTATTTATTTATTTTGAGACAAGGTCTCTCTACATAACCCTGGCTGTCCTGAAACTCACTCTGTAGACCAGGCTGGCCTTAAACTCACAGAGATCCTCCTGCTTCTGCCTCCTGAGTGCTGGGATTAAAGACATACACCTCCACACCCGGCTAAAGTTAAATTCTTAAGTACAAAGTAAATGAAGATGGGTTTGTAGTCTGTGTGTCACTGTTCTTAGTGTAGCAGGAGTCTTAAAAGGTCTTATTAATAAAATCAAACCTGAGGCCAGTTATTGGGGTGAATGCTGGAAGATCAGAGAAGCAGAACAAGCCACAGCTAGCTTACCTTGCCAGTTCCTCAGCTGATCTGTTTCCTCAGACTGGATGGCTCTCAGCTGAACTGTGCTGCTCAAAAGCCTGAATACTTAACCAGCTAAAAGCTTAACCAGCTTTAGTTCCTGGTCCACGCCTTATATACCTTTCTGCTTTCTGACATCACTTCCTGGGATTAAAGGCTCACTTTCTGGAATTAAAGGCGTGTGTCACCATGCTTGGCTGTATCCTTGTGGCCTTGAACTCACAGAGATCCAGACAAATTTCCGCCTCTGGAAAGCTAGGATTAAAGGCGTGTTACCACTGCCTATCCTCTATGTTTAATATTGTGGCTGTCCTGTCTCTGACCCCAGATAAGTTTATTAGCGTGCACAATATTTCAGGGAACACAATACCACCACATCTTAGCAATACTAGTTTTCTTTCTTTCTACAGCTCCCTGTACAAGCAGCACTTTCTTCTGCCATAGCAACATGTGCATCAACAATTCTTTGGTCTGTAATGGTGTTCAAAACTGTGCGTACCCTTGGGATGAGAATCACTGTAAAGGTAAGTCTGATGCAAACGCCAGCATTTCTATGAGGAGTGGGGTTCCTTTCATAAGAAAGAACTAAAATGTCTTTTTGTACTGTGTGCTTAGCACAGTTGTTTAGCAGAGCTAGACACACCATAACATTTTTTTTTCCAAAGAAGGGTTTCTCTGTGTATCCCTAGCTGTCCTGGAACTCACTCTTTAGACCAATCTGGCCTCAAACTCAGAAATCTGCCTGCCTCTCTAGAGCGCTGAGATTAAGGGCACGCGCCGCCGCCGCCGCCGCCGCCGCCGCCACCACCACCTGTCATAATAACATTTTTAAAGGATAATTGACTTCTGGGATGTTATAAAAGAAGTATTCAACAGAAGCCTTTCTTTGTTTGTAGAGTATATTGTCAAGTTATTCAGAAGTGTATCTTTGTATTTTATACCCTGTATTACATTATTGTTGAACTATGTAGTTAGATAGTTTAGAGGATAACCTCGAGAATGGAAGAACTAATAAGACCAGCTCATAGGTTATCACAGTGATGTAAAAGCAATGCATTATAGAATGCTTTTTTGTTTTTTTTCTCTTCATCAAGTCACTTCTGTTGCTAACATATACTCTGAAAGGCAAATATGATGATGAGAGGTATTAGATGCTGTAACTTGGTTGTCACATCAGTTGGAGAAGTAAAATGTATCTGTCTTTCAACTTCCTAAGAGTTGAATACATAAATATCTTACTATAGGAAGCAGATGTAATCTGAGGGCAACACTAACTACTTGGCATGCAAGTATCTATCATTCCGATAGATCATGGTGGTACACCTGGATTGTTAGTCTGAGCCTGCAGATAGGAATCAACATAGCAGTTGAATCTGCCTTATAGCAGAAAACTAAACTTGATAGATCAAGAGTATTTGCTTTTGACATTTTCTATATTAATATAATTTGAAGATTATAGGCACTTGTGAACCTTTTGAGTAAGGGAACAAGCACTTTAGTTTTTCTGTTTCTAGCTAACTATATCATGATTTGTTACTTGACTCAAAAATCATGGTAATAGTATTTTCTATTGGTTTTAAAAACCAATTCTTTAGTTGCATTATCTCTGATATATTTGAACCAAATAGCCTGTTTTACCTAAAAATGTCTAGTCAATCTGTGCTGGAACACCTATTAATGAATTGTGAAAACCTCAACATTTCTTTCTTACAGAGAAGAAGAAAGCTGGACTATTTGAACAGATCACTAAAACTCATGGGACAATTATTGGCATTACATCAGGGATTGTCTTGGTTCTTCTCATTATTTCTATTTTAGTACAAGTGAAACAGCCCCGGAAAAAGGTTATGGCTTGCAAAACTGCATTTAATAAAACTGGGTTCCAAGAAGTATTTGATCCTCCTCATTATGAACTATTTTCGCTAAGAGAGAAAGAGATTTCTGCAGACCTGGCAGATTTGTCAGAAGAACTTGACAACTACCAGAAGATGCGGCGCTCCTCCACAGCCTCCCGGTGCATTCATGACCACCACTGTGGATCTCAAGCATCCAGTGTCAAACAAAGCAGGACCAACCTCAGTTCCATGGAACTTCCCTTCCGAAATGATTTTGCACAACCACAGCCAATGAAAACATTTAATAGCACCTTCAAAAAAAGCAGCTACACTTTCAAACAAGCGCATGAGTGCCCTGAACAGGCTCTAGAGGACAGAGTGATGGAAGAGATCCCCTGTGAGATTTATGTCAGAGGGCGAGATGATTCTGCCCAAGCATCCATATCCATCGACTTCTAATTGTCAACTAAAGGCATTAATTATTAAGTATGTGTATGCAGCCTACACCAACACCCATTCTGTCTTAGCAGCCAATCTTGTTCTGTCAATTAAAAAGACCTTCATAATTTATCATAATGCTGATGATTTTATTATCTCAGGCAATCTATATATGTGAAACCAACCAAGGAACTTAATGTATTCAGTGGAAAAAGTCATCATTGTTGCTTGGCATCTTATCTACAAAATACCAACAGTTCAATAGCAGTTGAGGAGCGAGTGGTCATGTTGAGCCAGGCTCAGCAGCCTGGAAGTGTTGATATCAGGATACTGTTCTTATTCACACAGCCCCATCAGTTTGATCCCACAGTAAATTTAAAAGTAAGATTTTTTTCATATTCCTTTCTTCATATTGTCTTTCTTTTCTCTAATATGTTTTATTTGCCTATAGTTTTATCATTTTGATTTCCTTCATTAAGGGGATAATATGTCGCTTAATTCAGCATGGGCATGTATTTGCTCTTATGTGTAGAATATG
Source organism: Peromyscus nudipes (assembly GCA_902168325.1). NCBI lineage: Eukaryota > Metazoa > Chordata > Mammalia > Rodentia > Cricetidae > Peromyscus > Peromyscus nudipes. Next base: position 4,266 of record CABHPH010141765.1, on the reverse strand, counting down.
GCTAGTGCTGTGATGAATGGCAGTTTAAGACATAGTCATATTTGATTTCTCCCTGAATCATTCCTATACTATTGTCTTTAACAACTGCATCTTTAGTCCTGTTTTTCTGTGGGAAGTAATAGATGACATGATTTATCACCTTTAAATCATGCTTCGTCTTAGTTATACTAGAAAAGTAATAATCCTGGGGTGTATTATTACCAGTTAGTCAGGAGTGGAAATTTGAGAAAGATTAAAAATGTGTAGCAACCTCTGCAGTTGTTGGGTCTCATTCCGTGACAGACATTCATCCCAGTAATCAGGATCCTAGAACTCTCTTGTGGGCAGGCCTTTAATTATGGCTCCATGCAGAGCTGCTTGTCAGATCTATGTTCCCTATCATCTTTCAAAAAGATTGATTTGTTCTCTTGGTATTGGTTTGTCTTTGACACATGGTAACCATGGTTAGTGGAAACTTAAAGAAATTCTCTAAGAAACTGTGTGAGCCTTTACATAGCTTCTGCTTGGAACAGTGCATTTTTCTAGCCATTATCATCAAGAATAGCAGCTTCAACTTTTTTTAAAAGCACTTTTGACCTTATGTTTTGTAGAGTATATAAAAAAATAATTTATAAACATGATATCAAAACTCATTGTGTTTTTTTAGACTTTTGATATTATTTGATACTGCACAAACTTTATTAAACCAAGATTTAAGACATACAAGACAGATTTCTTTGAGTGTTCACATTAGAGACTTTGTGTAGAAATATGCTGTGATGGGACTGTACTATAGACTGTTATAAAGACCTTGGTCATGGTGATGTGTACATAAGCTTTTTCTTTCTTTTGCTGCTGTATTTAGTTGGTGATAAGTTTTTCACTGTGTGGTATTTATTGTTCCAAATCACAACAGAAATCTTACATTAAAGTATACATTGTTACATAATCCTTCAATTATATTATTTATAGCAGGAATACTTTGAATAAGATGGAATGGGGAAGAATCCATATATTTAATGATAAATAATATGAATAATTTCGTTTTAAAGAGGTAAATTCTCATTTTCTGTATCGAACTAAATTTTCAATGAAATGAAAAGTTCAGGTTTCACTAGATTTCATTAATTCTTTGAAATACTACATAAATCTGATCTCTGAGATTGCTGAAAACTGTGACCTTCAATGTGATGTACTTTCTGCCCAAAGTGTGTTCTCTGTATGACACTTTTATTTTTAAAAAGGAAATGATATCAAGAAGATAGGAAAACCTGCACTTAGCATAATCATTATTTAACTTTTTTAAGTCAGTAAACATTCCTGCTTCTTAAAAATAGAACTTGGAAAAGTAAAAGGAATTTCAAAACGAAGTAATCACTGAACTAACTACCCAGAGAAAGATTAGATAACTATGTTCTTTCATTAACTATTAAGTAGGCATTTTATTAGGTGACTTAGGTGAGTCAATGTCCCAACAGCATAGTAAATACTTAAATTGACAGCTGTGATCTCATGAAGTTCTTTCTCATGAAAGAAAAATTAACATATTTCCTGTGTAAAATTATATCCATTGTAAAAATAGTTGTCATACTCATCCATAATTTTCAGATTATAGAGCTTATAGAATGATTTTGTACATCATTATCACTTGTAGCTATATTTTTATTTTTAACACTGCATCCTATTTGAAAGGAACTTGAAAAGACTTATAAAACACAGGTGTTTGTAGAAAACACTAGACTTTACAACAGTGTGGATTTACATGATCTCATGCAACTCAGCAAGAGAAGCTTGGATGGTCATTGATTCTAAGTTCTCTGACAGCTAACCTGCAAGTTGTTCCTTTTCACAGTAGAAAACACTTATATTCAGAGGCTAAAGTGAAAGCCATAAATTTAATAATGACAGACATGAAATTTAGCTATCTTAAGTGAGTTATTACACCCTACAGAGTACCCAGTGCTAAACAAGCCCTCTGACAAACAATGTAAAGCGAGAGGGTGGTAAAACTGCAGTGCCAAGAACGCTAAGGACCAGCTGTATGATGTCAGCATCGCTATCTTCCATCCCAAGCTTAGCATAGCTGTCAGCCCCAGTGGCCACAGATACAGCCTACTCATTCACTAGCTCAAAGACACAGGAAGAAACTGTGCTGTTCCTTTTGCAGAGGAGGGATATTCAGTATAAATATTTCACAAAAACCAAAGGATATTCACGTTTCACATCACAGAGCTCTAACTGGTTCCCTTAGCTTTGATTTAATAGAGCCTTTGTCGCTCCCCCAGTTGTGTGATGGCTAAGCATTGAGGAGCCGCAGTCTGCACCGAATGCTCTGCGGTTCTGTTCCTACCTAATGAGGGTGCTTGCTTGTGTCCAAAGCATGTCAGCTGCTGAGAGAAGATGAGAAAAGCCTGGTTGTCATTCCAGGAATAATTACAGTCAGAGATTACACTTCGTTGCAAAATGATGTCTGCCGTATGTCCATGTTTCTTTATTGCAAATACTAAAAGAAATATGCCTGATTCACATTGATTATGGACAGAAGGAACTTTAGGTTTTGCTCTTTTTAAAGATCCAAGAGAGATGATCTAGTCTAGTTTTGTTAATGAGAAGACTAAACTCTAAAGATGAAGTGGCACCCCATGTCTCTGAACTCCTAGCCCAGTGTTCATCCTTGGCTTCTTGTTCTCTCCCTACTTAGCTTTTAAAAATCACACAGTCTTAAACATCAGCCTAGATGTTCCATGGAAAGCTTGTTAGTTGTTCTTACCTAAAATGTAATGCTATAATTTTGTTTACATTATGGTTTCCACCCCTCCCTTTTTAATTTATATAACACTGCTATCCTACCGTTTTTTGTTACCAGGCTTTGTTGGCACCTGCAAAATATGTAATTACTGTGCATTCTTAATAAACAGTGCTGGTTAGCAGCACACAGGGTGATGCCAGAGAGAAAGCGTCTTTGCTTTCACTTTTATAATTTTTTTTAAGTTAAAAGAAACGATGTACATTACAGAAATTATAAATATTGGGGTACCGTATCTTGAGTTTTGAGAATTATTTGAGTCTGAACCACAATAAGAAAACAAGCTAACCTGGGATATCTTTTTAGCTTCCTGCACCATCAATCACCTGTTTTATATACCTCTACTAGTTATATGCTCTTCTTTACTAAGCTTTTTAATATACTTTTGATTATATTTCTGAGATTGGTTTACTGGCTTAAAAAGCCCAGCAAGCTAATGATGAGGGTGCACGTATAGTGAGTACTACCTAAACTTGTTTTTTTAAGCAGTAGATTTTTATTAGAGGTCAACTTCCAAATCATGTAAGAATTCTCATGTGCTTAATTCAGATTTGGCACTTTATTTAACCCTTGAACTGCAAATAAAAACTCTTGTTTTGATTTTCTTGCTTGCCTCAATTTCTAAAGTGTATAAACATAGAACATTTAGGTCACTTTGGGCATCAGCATTTACATGTCCTTCCTAGGACAGAGTAGACATGTCCTATTTTTACTACTTCCCAGATAAAATAGTCATAGTTGAGATTTATTTGTTAAGGTAACTTTGGATGATTATTAAATTTAAGAACCATTTTTTACTTTCAAATTAAGAGAAGATGAGCTTAAAAAAATAAAGTTACAGGATGGGGAGCTGAAGAGATAGCTTAGCAGTAAAGAACACTTACTGCACTTCCAGAAGATCAAAGTTCAATTCCCAGCACCTACATGGCAGCTCACAACCACTGTAACTCCAGTTCCAGGGACTCAGCTCCCTCTTCTGGCCTCTGTGGGTTCCAGGCATGCATGCTGTACACAGACAGACATACAGGCAAAACACTCATATACATAAAATAAAATTTGTAACTAATAGCTCTCTAATTGGACTTAAGGCAAACTCAGCAAGAGAGAGACCATGCCTGGTTCTGGAAACCCAGCCAACTGCCCAGGGCTATTGAAGCCATGAATCTTGGAGGAGAACCTGCAACCGCCACTTTACTAAACCAGCACAATCTCTAATTACACTCTAAATATTTATTCTTATACTCACAGATAAGTGTAGTTCCCGCTCCTCATCAAGAAAATTTCTCTTTACAATAGGAGACCATTACAGAAACCACAATTGATCAAATTACAGAGTTGTGGAAGCCAATCCTAACTGATACACCTACAACACAACTCCTGTACCTAAGGCTTAGAAATCTGTTTGAGAGAGGGTGGAAAATTATAAGAGCCAGATACCAAGAGTTTGCTGTGAGACTATGTCTCCTTGAAATGTCAGAAAA
>CABHPH010141764.1:18730-44734 GCA_902168325.1 Peromyscus nudipes | reverse complement strand
GTCCCTAAATAATAAAATATCTTACGTGAAATTGTAGCTTTCCAAGAAGATATTAAGTAGTCAAATAGCTACCTAATTTAACACATGATAAAACTTACCCTCAGAGAAAGAGACGATTTTACTTCCTCAAAAGTAAAACAAAATAGCAGCGTGGATAGAGGCTTCCGTAATTCAAATTTTCTTTGGAGCAAAGTCAGTGGTCTATGTAAATATGGTAACCCAGCCCCACATGCTGTCTAAATACGGTAACCCCCTAGCCTCATGTGCTGTTTACATTTACATTTACATTTATTAAACTAGGGCCTGGGGAGATGGCTGGAGGTTAAGAACACTGGCTGCTCCTGAAGGGGAATGTAGTTCTGTTCCCAGGACCCACAGCATGTGGCTCACAGCCACCATCTTCTGGCCTGCACAGACACCTGCACCCAGATGGTTACACACACACACATACAAACACACACACTCAAGGCACATGCCATATACATAAAGCAAACTTAAAATAATAAGCTCATGGAAATTAAATAAAAATGAAAATTCAGTTCTTCAGCTACACTAGTTATACTTCAGATGTACTTGAGTGTAGCCACTGTACTGGTCCCTGGCAGCAGGAGGCTAATACAAGTACCAAAGTTAGATACACAGCACCTTGGGCACACTAGCCACATTTAGAGTACTTGGTTTCAAGAGAGCAGTCACCATCACAGGAGACGGTGTGAAGAACTTCCCACCGCTGTGGAAGCACTGCTGTGCGGCACTATGAGTCTGTGTAGACCTTCCCTCTGGACCCCATTTCTGCTCTTCTCTCTTGTCACCCAATCCTTGCCGTCCCCACTGTGAACGTGACACGTGGCTTGGCTCCTACTTTGTCCAGCCCCAACTTACACCACGCCTCCCCCTCCCGTAACTGTCTGCACCTTAGCCACGCCAACCATTCTCTTCCCCTCTGTCCTCAGGGCCTTGCACACACTAGGCACACACTCTAGCAGTGAGCTCGACCTCCAGCCCCCAGGGCTCTCCTGTCCAGGACACTGCACTACTGTCCCCTTCCTGGGGAAGCCTCCTCCTTCCCTGCTGTACCTGAACTTCAAGCACCAATGCTTGACTAGGAGACTTCACGAGGAGAGCCTGCTCTGGTTAGGTCAAACCCTCCCCTACAAACTCACACTCCTTTCTCACATACCATTTATCACAGTGGCAGATTTACAGTGAGTTGTGCCGTTTTGTGATGCAAGTCAGCCCCTTCAAATCCATCGAGAGCTTCTTGAGGGCAGGGACCGCGTCTGTTTTTGATAACTGTTATGGTCTCAAAATGGGGCAGAATGAGTGGGATAAACTCGGAGTTTAACCAACGTGTTTGACCATACTAAGAATGAATGTGAGCAGAGAGCAAGTAAGTAATGGTGAGCTAAGAGATGTGTTGCTGCTCCATGCTCATCAAGCACCTAGATTTCAAAGTGAGTGCAGAGAAATGCCATGATTATGGAAGCCAGACATACTTGTTTCAGGTCCTTAAAAATAAATAAAATATCTCCCCAACCCAAAATACCTATTTGAACACAGCAGAATTATGGGTATTATTTGCAATCTTTTTCTTTGTCTGAGTTTTCTAATATTTCTCCATAGTTATGTAATAAGAATATTAATTTTTTACTTCAGAACCAAGAAAAAAAACCAACAAAAAAAAACCCTATTCTGATGGAGCCAAATGACAAAATATCCATGAGTAACAGTGGTTAAGAATGTTTTTTTTCCCACTTCGGCAAGGCCAGAGTTGAATTTTGGGTTCTGCCTTTGGCTAACTCTACGGCCTCAGTGTGCTGCCTGCCTCACTATTAGGAACCACACATGCTAACTGGAGATGATAACATTGCACAGTATATAAGGTGGGGGGGGGGGACGAAATGTGATCCAGGGTATAAACTACCCAGTAAACGATAGCTGCACAGGATAAAATAGACACACAGGGAGTCATCCGGCTAGCCGAGCACAAGCTTCAAGTTAATATGTTTCTTTTTTGTTTTTTGTTTTTGTTTTTCTGAGACAGGGTTTCTCTGTGTAGCTTTGAGCCTTTCCTGGATCTCACTCTGTAGACCAGGCTGGCCTCGAACTCACAGAGATCCGCCTGACTCTGCCTCCCGAGTGCTGGGATTAAAAGCGTGCGCCACCACCGCCCGGCTAATATGTTTCTTATATGTAACTTTGAAAATATGGTTTTAGTTTAAGAATTCTAACTGTGCTTCACTTTTGTTTTCTTTTTCTTATTTTACTTTACTCTCTCTCTGTGTGTGTGTGTGTGTGTGTGTGTGTGTGTGTGTGTGTGTGAGAGAGAGAGAGAGAGAGAGAGAGAGAGAGAGAGAGAGATGTATCCTAGGCTGGCATCAACTCCCTATGTAACCAAGGATGATCTTGAACTTCTGATTCTCCTGTGTCTCCTTCCTGAATGCTGAGATTACAGGCATTTGCAGTATCAGGTATCACACATGCTAGCCAAGCACACCACCAACTGAGCCACATCCCCAGCCTCTCACTGTGCCTTCTGATGCTGGATTTGCTCCCAAGATTAACATGATTAGTCTATGTACCCTAGTAACTGAGATTGGTTCTGAAGATTAAACTCACTTAACAAATATTTTCTGTATTTGTTCAGTACATTAGGCACTGTATTACTGATAATATAGTTAGCAAAACCTATACTAATACAACTCTTTCAGCCTTAATAACATGATTGATTCTTGGGTATGCATACAGTTTCCATGTGCCACATATTGTACTGGTATTATATTTCTTAATAAATGATTTTTAGTGTTTACAGATATATGAAAATAATTACATAAAGATATATTAGCACTGATTATACTACTTAAAATGTAAGTGTCTAACAATGGTATATTAGTTACATAAATTTTAATATATCCATATAATGGAATACTACACAGCTATCAACAACATAGTTGCAGAGGTATATTTAATGGTATAGGAAAATGTTCATAATATTTTGGTAAATTCAAAAGACAAAGTTTCACGTTTAGTAAGAATCTATCTATCTCTCTAGATCTCTATTTCCTATGTACCTATCTTTTTATATCTCTATATAAATTGCGGAGTGTGTCTCTATAAGGAAAAAGACTGACAGGACATCAAAATAATGTGTTTTTCTATAACTGGTGAGTGACTCCGAGCTACTCTTCACAATAAACTCAGGAAGGACGTTTTATTTTTAGTACTGGGGATCAAATCCAGGGCCTCATGCATGCTAGCCAGGTGCTATAACACCAAGCTACATCCCAGTTGTCATTTTTAAAATCATAATGATGCAGGCCTGATTTAGTGAACCTTACAAGGGTCAGAGTGTGGCAACACGATGCACAGCCAGCACCCCTCTGCAGCGGCTCTGACTGGGAATGTCACCCTTGTGAGTCTTCGGCCTGCTGATACCCTACACTGTTTATAGTTTCTCTCCTTCACTGTTTTCTTCCTTCTGTTGTTGTATCTTTTGATATTAGTTTTTCCTTTTTCCTACCTTCAGATGGATACTCGGGTAACTTAGCTCTTACCTTTTCTTCTTTTCTAACATACACATTTACAACCAAGGCTTTTTTTTTTCTGCATGTGTAAGCAGAACCTCCCATGTTTTGATACCTGGGTATTTTATTTTCTATTGTTCTGTTATTTTTCCTCAAAATATGGACTATTTTAAAGTTTACTTTTAATCTGTAGTGCTAAGGGAAACTACTCTGCATGGGTTTGTTTCTTTGAAATATACTGGCACTCTCTTCATAGATAGGAGAGAGTGGTTATGGACTTAATATCTGCCCTCTCCCAGTGCCCCTCTACATGTTGAGTTTTAATCTACAGTGCGATTACATTAGATGAGGCTTTGGCAGTAAAGTCATGAGGATGGTGCCTTCACACTGGAACTAGTGCTTTGATAAAGAGAACCCAGGAGCTCTCTCAGGCCCTCTGCCACATGGGAGCCTGGAAGAGAGCCTTCACCAATCGTACAGTGAGAAACCAATTCCAGTACTTTATAAACCATCCAGCCAGTGATACTGTTACCATAGCCTGAACTGCCTCAGTTTTTAAAATCTTTCTTTGTGTACTTAAAATGCCAATATTTAAGCTGGGCGGTGGTGGCACACGCCTTTAATCCCAGCCCTGGGGAGGCAGAGCCAGGCGGATCTCTGTGAGTTCGAGGCCAGCCTGGTCTCCAAAGCGAGTTCCAGGAAAGGCACAAAGCTACACGGAGAAACCCTGTCTCGAAAAAATAAAAAAAAAAGCCAATATTTAATAACATGTAGCTGTTATATAGATTCTGAAGTTTTTCCTAAACTCACTAAAATAAGTTAGATTTCAGCCATTGAGATGGCTCAGTAGGTAAAGGTTCTTAGTGGCAAGCCTGACGACCTGATTTGATCCCCAGAGCCACATCGTGGAAGGAGAGAACTGACTGTTGCAAGCTGTCCTCTGACCTTCCCATGCAGGACAGTATAGTCTATGAGCTCCAGGCTAGCCTGGGCAATAGTGTGAGACTTTTCTTTAAAAACAACAACTAGGAGAGATGGCTCAGAGGTTAAGAGCACTGGGAGCACTGGCTGCTCTTCCAAAGGTCCTGAGTTCAATTCCCAGCAACCACATGGTGGCTCACAACCATCTGTAATGAGACCTGGTGCCCTCTTCTGGCCTGCAGGGATACGTGCAGGTGGAACACTGTAAACATAATAAATAAATAAATCTTTAAAAAAAAATAAAAATGAAAACAACAAATAAATAAATGGTAATAATAATAAATGAACTGTTTCCAAGGCAGACGATTCTGAGAAAACAGTGTAATAGGAAACTAGGAATCCAGCTCACTATCTGGACAGCAACTATCCTGGCAGACCCTGCCTAAGGTAAATGTTTTGAATTTGAAGGCTTCAACTTTCAGTGAAAGAGCTAGACAGCGATTGATTTCAGTCTGCTTTTGGTCAAATGTTAGCTACTCATTCTCTAGTCCTCCAACACAACCAGCCTTGTGTTTAATAGTTACACACATGTTCTGGGAATAACCTAAACACCAATATGGGAGGCAAGATGGGAAGAAAAGACCCTGTCCAATACATCAGGGACCAGGCAGGGTATCTCTGCTCTAATCACCAACTGTAGCTCCTGAGAGTAAAGGGAAAGACGCAGAGCCAGGCAGCCATCGCTGGAACTCTTCATAGTAACAGAAGCAACTTCTAAGAAATGTAAATAGCCAACTAAAAGCCAACCATAGTAGTACATGCTGGTAATTCCCACACTTGAGTGGGTGGGGCAGAATTATCACAAGTTCTAGGCTAGCCTGGGCTATACAGTAAATTACGAGACAGCCTGAGCCAAACAAAAGGCCAGGGATGTATCTGAGTGGCAGAATGTTTGCACAGCATGTGGAAGGACCTTGGTTTACGTTTCAGACTCTAACAAACAAACAAAGTCAACACTCTTTTTCGTGCAAATTTGTCTCTTTGTTCCTTTCTTGAAATCGGATGTTTAAGAAGTAGGATGTTGTTTTAGTTTCTGTTGCTGCGATAAAACACCATGGCCAAGACAACTTCGGGAAGAAAGAGTTCACTTTGGCTTATGGTTCCTGAGGGAGAAGAGTCCATCATGGCGGTCCGGCACAGCAGGCAGCGAACTGCAGACATGAGGGCAGGAAGGAGAAGATGATGCTCCAGTCTTCAAACACAAACACAAAGCAGAGACAGCAAGTGAACTGGAAGTGGTGTGAGGCTTTTAATCTCAAAATCCGTCCCCTAGTAATGTCCTCTAGCAAGGCTGTATCACCTAGACCTTCCCAAATGGCAGCTCCAATTGGGAACCAAGTATTTAAATGCCTGAGAATGTAGGGGATGCTTCTCATTCAAACCACTGCAAAGGGTCAACAGTCATTGCTTTTATGTCACATTCTAAGTCAGCTCAGGACTAGAGAAGACCTAAACTCTTGATCTGAAACTTCCAGCTAGCCTCTAGAAAAAAGATAGCCTACAACATTTTTTTAAACAAAAACTAGGAAATGAATTCCAGAGTCAAATTCAGTTTTGTGAAAGTACTGACATAAATAAATCACAAGACATTCAAAAAAGAAGGAAAAAAAAAAAGGAAAGAAAGGTCCATTCAAAGATTAAGTTAACGGAGCCTAAAAGTCCCCAAAGAAGATGTGGAGAAAGTCAGAATATTGTTAGGAACAAAATAAGGAGTTGCTAGACAAAGGAAGCAAAAGGTATTTGTGACCTGAAAAGTAGAACTGAAATGAAAAATTCCCCCCAAAATAGTCAGAAATAGATTTGAGCAGGCAGTACAATGAGTGAATTTCAACACAAGTGGAGTTATCTAGTCTGAAAAACAGAAAGAAAAAAATATAAAAATGAAAATAAGCAAAAGGATTTAGGGATTCTGTGATCCTCAAGAGAAAAGACTACTCCAAGGAAGGAGCAGAGATATTATTTAAAGGTAATGGCTGAATCCCCAAATGTCATGAAAAACACAAATATGACAATCTACCAAACTCACTGCAAGGATTCTGAAATCACAGAACCCTCCTGAACACTACAAGGACAATGTCAAAAGACACAGCTCTGCAAAGGAGCAAGAGACGCTACCTAGAGAGTACCAGCAAGAGGGTTTTTCAAAGGACTGTCATCGGATTATCAAAAACCTTGCTAGCCAGAAATGGTGGACTGAAAGAGAAAGAAGCAATTAATGCAGAATCCTTTATTCAGCAAAAATTGTCTTTGAAAAGTCGGGGACATGATGCAGTTGGAGAATAGCTGTCTGCTTGCATGCCTGTGACCTCAGCACTTCAGTGACACAGGCAGAAAGACCAGAAATTCACCAACTCAAGGTCATCCTCAGCTGCATTCGACTTGTCTCAAGGAAAGAAAGAAAGGGAGGAATTAAGGTATTTTTTGATAAAGGAAAGCTGAGGGAATCTGTTGTCCCTAGACTTGCCTTTAAATAGATGTTAAATAACAAGCCAGCAATGTGGTACATAGTCGCAATCCCAGCACTTAGGAAATGGAGCTGGGAGGATCAAGAATTCAAGGTCATTTATAGCTACATGGTGAGCTCAAGGTCAGCCCAGGCCATGCTGAGACTCCACTTTTATTGTATTCTTTTTTTTATTTTTATTGTTGTTGTGTGCACACACATGTTAATTCCCATAGCATGTGTGTGAAAAGCAAAGGACAACTTTTGAAAGTTCTCTGCTTCCACTATGGGCTCTAGTGATGGCACCTGGGTCATCAGCAAGCCTGCACAGCTGAGCCGTCCGGCCAGCCTTGTACTTTTACTTTGCTATATGACCCAAGGAAAAAAAAAACCAACTATTTCCCTATGTTTCTTAGCTTCTGGTGGGTGCTAAAACAATTTTGCACCATTTTAAAATTGTTTTTAAGATTAACATACCAAACAATGGGTTTCGTTTTCATTCCCCTCCATCATTTTATGTGGTGTTCATTGGTTCCCCCAAGGCTCTTCCTGACCCTGCTGGTCCCCTCTCCAGGGCTCCTCTCCTTACCATGGAAATCCCATTTCTCCTTTCTTATCTCACTTATTCCATTATACTCTTTACTCCGCCTCCCTTAAGATCTCTTCCTCCTCTCTCGTGAACTCCTTTTTCAGTTTCGTGACTACAACACACACACTTTTAAATCTAAGTTCTGCATATAAGAGAAACATTCACAATTTGTCTTTCTGAGTCTGGCCTATTTTTCTTGAACTGGAAGTCATGTTAAGCACCATCACAGAAGTATACAAGCACTGTTTTTTATTCTACTTTAAGTCAAGTTGGTAGAAATTTAAATTACAATGTTAAAATTGAAGGTAGTAAATGTATTTTCTGTAACTACAAAGAATGGCTGCAGAATACACACAGAAAAAAATGAAAAGAAATTAAAACACTGTTCTATAAAAATTAACTCAATAGAAAATGACAGTAATGTAGAAACTGACAAAAACTCCAGGTCATATAGTGAAAGATGGCAGACTGAATAAAGACATTACTTATCAGTAATTACTTTAAGTGTAAATAGAATAAAATTTCAATCAAAAGATAGAGATTAGCAGAATGGCTTAAAAACATGATCCAATTATATGCCGTCAAGGTTCACTTTGGATTAATGCCACAAATAGGTTTTCAACTGATGAAATGACAGAAAAATATTTCATAGAAATAGCAACTGAAAGAAAGCATGAGTGATTATATCTATATCCAACAAAAAATTGGGACAAAGATTGTTCTTTTGATAAAGGAATCAACCCATCAAGAGGATATACCAATTTTAAACACAGACTCACCCAACACTGGATCACCTAATTACATGCACGGCAAATAAATAGATGTGAAGAGAAAGACTGCAAAGCAGTAACAGTAGGGATTTCAATACTATTGTTTTAACAACGAACAAATGATGTAGACAGAAAATCCACAGGGGAACAGACGACTTGATATTTTGGACCAAATCAACCTAACAGACAAACACACATCCTATACACCAGGAGTAAGAGTTAGTTGCTAGATAGGGAATTCAAGATCAGAGACAACTGTCAACTCCATCATTATGCTCCCCACCCCACCCCACCCCACCTCATTTTACACACAATGAGAAATTAAAGGAACGCGGCTCTCTGAGAAGCTAGCTTGGATCTTTAAAATCATTGTTAGTTCCAAAAGGTCTGAGCACATGCAGTTCCCTCAGCCTCCCACTCTATGACCAGTGTATGACCTTTGGGACCAGTGTATGACCTTTGGTAGTGGTATTTCTCCAGTCAGGACAAATTCAAGAGAAAATGGCCACTGCATATGTCCTGGAGCTTCAAGTCAACACTGTGTGTGTACTCAAGACATGGTTATGCAATTCATTACATAACTTATTTGTCATAAAAAGTGGAACAAGTCACATGATTCCTTGCTAAACATTCCCCTCTCACTAATATTAAGAAGCAGCACCCCAACTGCCCATGTGGAGTCTTCACTCACTAGGTCCCTTGAACTGCTCACCAGGACTTAAGCTTTCTTTCAAGTACTTCATCTCTTAAATAAATCTTTGGTTGTGGGTCTACTGTATATGTGTCTACATTTTTTTATTGGCAGTGTCAAAACTTGGACCAAAGGGACCTGGTCTCCTGGCTGACCTCCCTTATAACAGCAAGAGAATATCCATTTTTCTCAAGCACACATTGAAAATGCTCTGTGACAGAGCATATGTTAGGCCACAAAAAAGTCATAACAAATCAAGATTAAAATCAGACCAAATAGCTTTTTTGATTAGTAACAGAAGAATTTTACAAAGTTCAATAATACATGGTGTCTTAGTTCCTTCTCCTGTGACTGTGATAAACTCCCTAATGATAGCAATGTTAGGGCAAAAGGTCTTATTTCAGCTCACAGTCCAAGTTCGAGTTCATCATGGTGGGGATGTCAAGGCAGCAGGAGTTTTAAGCAGATGGTTGAATCACACACACAGTCAGAGAGAGAGAGAGAGAGAGAGAGAGAGAGAGAGAGAGAGAGAGAGAGACCCTGAAGTAAATGCACAAGTGATTTCTATAATCAAAGATCTCCTGTCAAGGAAATGGTCCCACAAGCAATTAAGACAGGTCTTTCCATGTTAAGTAAGATAATTAAGAAATTCCATGACAAAAATGTCAAGAAATTGGTCTCCAAGTGATTACAGATTTTGTCACATTGACAATTAATACTAACAATCACACATGGAAATCAAATAATACACCCTTGAACAATCAACATATTAAAGAGGAAATTAAAAGGGAAACTGAAAAATATCTGTGGATACATGAAAATGGAAACACAGCCTACCAATTAATAGATTCCTAGAAACAAACATGTTAATAAAACTGAGTCAAGAAGAGAGAGAATGCACCAATAATGAGTAAGGAGATAAAATCAATAGAACTTGTGTCAAATGAAAGTCTAGGGCAGCATGGCTTCACAGTGGACTTCTACGGAACATTTAAAGAAAGAATCCCGATTGTATTATTAACTTTTCTATTGCTGTAATGAGACATTATGACCAAGGCAATTTAAAGTAGAAAGAGTTTATTTGGGCTTATGACTCCAGAGGGCTAAGAGCTCATCATGGACGGGAAGTAGCAGGCGTGGTAGCTGGAGTAGCAAGCTGAGACTCCTATCTTGACCTAAAAGCACAAAGTAGAGAGGGAGTGAACTAGAATGGCTCCAAACTCTCTAATGGTCCGTGAACTCTCAAAGCCTGCCCCTGGTGACATACTTACTCCACACCTACACATCCAAACAGTGCCAGCAACTGAGGACCATGTATCCAAATGCCTGAGACTATGGAGGACATTTATCATTCAAATCACCACACCAATCTTTCTCAAACTCTTCTAGAAAACTAAAGAGGAGGGGTAAAGCTCTTATTCATTTTATAAAGCCAGAATTACCTCTATTTACAAAAGGACAATGTCACTACAATAAAAGAAAATTACAAGCAAACATACATGCAAAATTTTTCTGCAACAAAATACTAGCAAACTGAATCCAATAGCACATTAAAAGGATCATTCATCATAATCAAGAGAGATTTATTTATGGAATGTAAGAATTATTCAACAAAAATCAATCAATATGATATACCATATTAACAGATGTAAGGAACAAAACCCAGTATGATCCTCTCAACCAACACAGAAAAAGCCATCAACAAAAGTCATCCTTTGATGATAAAAACATTCAACACACTAAGAATAAAAATAATTACCTCCCGACACAGAAAAACACCATAAATGAAAGACCCATAGTTAACATCATACTCAATGCTTGTATTAGTCAGTGTTCTCTAGAAGCACAGAACTGACAGAATGAAAATATATATATTAAAGAGGGGGCTTATTTAGAGTAGCTTATAGGCTGTGGTCCACTAGTCCAATGATGGTTGATTCCCAGCCAGAAAGGCCAAGAATCTGGTAGTTATTCAGTCCATGAAGCTCGATGTTTTAGCTGCTCTTCAGTCTGCATTGGAATTCAAAAGAATAGGTTCTAATATCAGTGAAGGAATACTGCTGAGGCAGGAGAAGTGGACTTGCCAGCTAGAGTGAGGGTAAGCAGGCAAAATGTCCTTTTGTGTAGGCTGCCATCAGAAGCTACGGCTCAGATTTAGAGAGGGCCTTCCCATCTCAAATGATCCAATCAAGAAAATCCTTCACAGGTGTGCTCAGCTGCTTGGGTTCTAGTTGATTCCAGATGTAGTCAAGTGAACAACCAAGACTGGTCATAACAATGCTGAAAAGTTGAAAAGGGTTTCCTTCCACTAAGACCAGGAATAAGACAAGGATGTCCACTCTTGCCCCTTTCAGTCAACAGAGCCCCAGAAGTTCAAAAAGAAATTACACAGGAAAGAGGAAAACAGAAGTTATCTGAACGGAATGGATAAAGTGAATTTGTTCAAGGATGACTGGTTGTACACATATAAAACCCTGAAGTCTCTAGCTGAAAATTACTAGAACTGACAAATTAATTCAGTAAAAAATAAGATAAAAACCAATGCATAAAAACAGTAGTAGCTCTTTATAATAACAATGTGAAATATCAGAAAAAGAAATTAAGAAATTGCTACCATTTACAACACCACCAACAAAAATTATGAATAAACTTTACCAAGGAGAAGAAACATCTTTACACCCAAAACAACAATGAAAGGAATGAGAAATGGCTTAAGTAAATGGAAATATGGCCTGTGTCATTGGCTTTGAAGAAGTAATTCTGATAATATGCTCATGTTGTCTGAAGTTATTTATAGATTCAACGTTATCTTCGTCAAAATTCCAATGCTACATTTCACAGAAAAATAAAGAGATTCCTAAAATTCACATGAAACCTCAAAAGGCCTCAACAGCCAAAGCAGTCTTGAGTAAAAGAACAAAGCCACAGAACAGCACCGTCCTGTCATACGAACAGACATCCCGACTAATGGAACAGGAGAAAACGCCCAGGACTATACATACAATGAAAAATAACAACTTCATCAATGGATGGCCTGGGAAAACAGCTATCTACATGTACAAGAGTTAAAATGGACCATTTTCTCATCTATACATAAAAATTAGTTCAAAAGGCACCGGTTATTATTTGTTTTTACTTTTTTTGTGATGCTGGGGCAAACCCAATGCCTCATGTGTATCATACAACCATTAAACCTAATAAAATTATAATATAATTACATGATTTCCCATATCCCTTTCTTCTCTCCAAACCCTCTCATGTACCCCCTCTTATTGTCTTTCAAATTTATAATCTTTTTCTTAGTTGCATGCATGCACGTACACACACATGCATGTGTATGTATTCCAAAATATATAAATACAACATGCTCAGTTCATATGTTACATATATATGATATAATTATATTAGAATCTCAAAAAGATTTAAAAAAATACAAAACCTTAAACTATAAAATGATTGATGGGGAAAATACTTCTCAACGCTGGTCAAAACAAAGCTTTCTTGGGCTCAATCCGTGTCACAGACCAACAGTTAGGTTTCAGTTGGCAGCTGATAATTTTTGGGGATTGATGCTGTGGCTGAGGGCCACGTCTGGGTCTGTGTCCTACTGCAGACATCTGTGTTCATGTCTGTGGCCCATGTTACTACCAAGGGTGATGGAAGAGCTAGCCCTGGTGTCCTGGGCACCAGAGAGCTAGTCCTGTCCCTAGTTGGCCACTTCAGCCAGAGAACCCCCAACCCCCAGAGAAATGGCCCCAGTGGCGTGGGCACAGGAGAGCTGGTTCCAACCCTCAACAGCCCTCATATAACTGCCCCCCCTCACTGGCCACCATAACAGGAGAGCGGGCCCTGCACATGGGGGAGCTGGTCTGACTCCTCACCATGTGTGTGGGAGAGCTGACCATGCCCCACTCCTGAGGGGTTTGGTCTGGGTGGAGGCCAGGCTGACCAACTCAGCTACCACTCAGGCCTACATCCAGGGCTTTGAATCTACCCTCCATCTATGGCCTGCTGGAGCGTGTGAAGGGACCGATCCTGTGGAACCATAGCTTCGGATCTCCATGACTCAAGGCAACAGCAGGATATCTGAGAGGAGTTTTGGTGAGGGTACAGTATTGATGGTGTAGCAGAAGTCGGAGATCTCAAACCAGACCAACAACTCATTGCAATGAACATTTGCAAGGAAAGCTGTTTGGTCAAAAAAGTCTACTGTGTGACACATGGCAGCTCCCAAGGCCACTACAACAAATGTGTATGTGATAGAGAGGTGGGAGAGACAGAAGAACAAAGTGTGTGTTTGTTTTTTCCCTTTTTTTCCTTTATTTTTTATTACTTTTGGGTAGAGAGGCTACGGGGGTGGAGGGTGGACATGGAGGAACTGGGAGATGAGTGGGATTAGAGTACATCATGTGAAGTTCCCAAAGAATCAATAAAAAATTTATGTTAATTTAAAAAAGCATCATGTTATAGCCCATAAGTATATAGTTATAACTCAATTAAATTCTTTTCTTAAAATCTTCAAGAAACTAAATTTCCTTAACTTCAAAACTTACTACAAAGATGGGCATGGTGTCTCATGCTTGTAATCAACATTCAGGAGGCTGACGCAGGAGGATTGTTGAGTTCAGTATCAGCCTGGACTGAAGCCAGTCTATAATACACTATGAGACACTGTCTCAAACAAAGACAAAAACCAGAAAAACTCTGCTACACTGTTATAGTAATGTATATTATAACATAATAATTATAACTATGTTATAAGCATAAAAACATAGAGACAAATGGAACAGGATAGAGAACCCAAAATAAACTCTAAGAAATGGCCAAATGTTTTACTTTCAAGGGTACCAAGACTATTCAATGGGGGTGACAGAGAAGACAACTCACTTCAAGAAAGCATGTAGAAAAAAACTAGACATCCACATGCAAAAGAGAAAGATTGGACATTTAACATCAGACATCAAAATTGGGTTAAAATGGATTAGTGACCTGAATGTAAAGGCGGAAACCATAAAACTCTTATAAGAAAACACGGGGGTGGGGGGGAGCTTTAATGTGTTGGATTAGACAAGCACTTCCTGAATACAACACACAAGTCACAGACAGCAAAAAGAAAAAGCCAAACTCCCTCATGAAATTAAAATTTTCATGAAAATTAGAAGCTCTTTTTGGCATCTGAGAACATTATCAGTAAAAGTAAAAAAGGAACCAACAAAGTGGGAAAATACTTGCAAACTACAGATCTAATAAGAGTTTGAAATCCAGACATAACAAGGTGTCCCACATGAAGCCCAACCAGTTCCAATATAACCAACCCATGGCTAACAATCCCA
The DNA here is from genome assembly GCA_902168325.1 of Peromyscus nudipes. Classification (NCBI taxonomy): domain Eukaryota; kingdom Metazoa; phylum Chordata; class Mammalia; order Rodentia; family Cricetidae; genus Peromyscus; species Peromyscus nudipes. The sequence goes on along the minus strand of CABHPH010141764.1, from coordinate 30,403 downwards.
CCATCTGAATCATCCATAAGAGCCTGTTTCTATTGGGTGTAGCTGGAAGTTTTCCTGTGTCCTGGCTGGCCAGCGGTCGGGACAAATCTCTCCCACTTGCATCCCCCAAGTAAACACACACAGGCTTATATTAATTATAACTGCATGGCCATGGCTCAAGCCTTTTGCTAGCTAGCTCTTACATCTTAAATTAGCTGTAACTATTAATCTATGTATCGCCACATGTTCTGTGGCTTTACCTGGATCCCATTACATGTTGCTCCTTGGCATGTTGTCATGTCCCCCCTTCCCCTCCCACCTCCCACCCCCGCCTTCTTCCTGTCTCTCTCTTTGAATTTCCCACCTGCCTCTAAGCTGCCTTGCCATAGGCCAAACAACTTCATTTATCAACCAATCAGAGCAACACATATTCTCAGCATCCAAAAAGACATTCCCCCATCAATTGGGCATTGGTTCTCTTGGTTCTATCTAACATATGACCTTTCTCGTTTCCATTTTTAGCTTTAATTGAGTACCAGTATTTATTTAGAGAATTCTAATGAGGCGATTGATGGGTTAGGACAATTTTACCTTCCCATAAGACCTATTCAAGTTTGTCTCTTGTTGCAGGATTTTCAATCACACTGTGAACCCCAAGACTGTGTTAATTGAATAAAATCAACCTTGGGTCAGAAGGCAGAGCCAGCAACTTGTTGACAGAAAGTAGTTATAGGGAGTCAAAGAGAGTCCAGAAGATGGATAGAGAGATGCACAGGTAGTAGTAGGGAGGGACGCTGAGTATGGAGGTCTTTTTGGTTTCATGCTGTGAAAGGATGCTCTCTTTTTGAGATACCAGGGAAGGAGGAAGGTCAACTAGTTGCTCCTTAACCTCCCCGAGTTAGCAGGTTTTCACCCAAGCCTCAGACTACAGAGTCTTTATTGGTAAAATCATAAGATATAAATTTAGATAAAAACAATAATCTCTGGACTGGCCAAGGACCTAAACACCTCACTAATAGATAAAGTACACCAGGATTTCTAATTAATTGAAGCTAATTATCAGTCCTTGGCTGGTTTCTTTCAGGTTTACCCTTTCTTGTAGACATAATCAAATGTCATATCCTTCGTAGTGGCCTTTGCATGCCAATATTCCTTCTATGTTCCATGATTTTTGTAAATTTTTGAAATTTCAAAGCCTCTGAGCAGTCTTTAAATGGAGATTCCTGGAGATACAGGAATTGATAGATACTTCTACAAGTAGATGCACCTCTAAATGACAGACTCATCTCTCTCAGATGTCTCACAAGTTGGCCTCATAATTTTCTAGTATTTCGTTAATATGACTAAGCCTTGGATTCTTCTATTTTATACACTTTACCCAATTGTTTTCAGTAGGAGGGATAATCCAAATTACTTAATGTAGAAGTCAAACTCCGCAAGTTACTTTAAAAAGATTGTAAAATTCTGTGTGTGTCTGCTTGTACATGTGGGCATGTGTTTGTGGATCAGTAGGTTCATACTATGGGTGCAGGTGTAAATGTATGTGTGAGTGTATGCATGCAGCAGGCAGGGGACAACCTCGTGTGTCATCCTTAGAAGTGCCATCTGCTTCCTTTGAGACAGTCTCTTGATGGTCTGGACCTCACCAATTAGGCTAGACTGGCAAACCAGTGCACCCCTGGGATCCGCCTGTCTCTGCCTCCCTAGTACTAGGAATGCAGACACACCACTATGTCTGGCAATTTTATTTGAGTTCTGATTGAAGTGTGAGCCTTGTGCTTGTGAAGCAAGTACTTTACCAGTTGAGCCATCCCTCAAGCTGGCTATTACTTGAAAATATATCTAACTGTCCAAGTAAAATTTCACAAAAAAGTCAGGAGACCATTTATATCAAAATCATCTAGGATATTGGTTTAAAATGCAAATTTCTAGCTGGGCATGATGATACCTGCTTATAGTACCAGTACTCATGAGGTGAAGGCAAGGCTATCAAGAGTTAAGTCCAGGCTAATCTGTATGAACTGTATGAGACCCTGTCTCATATGGCAATAACAAGTACTAAATAAAATGGAAATTCTTGAATCCTGTCTCCAATGTGGCTGACTCAGGATTGCATTTTACACCAAAGTCCCAGTTCCCTGATAAAGGGGGAGTTGCTTTGGCAGGTAGGAACATTTTCATAGTTTCTCATTGTCTTGTGTACAGCAAAAGTACTTTTATTTATAATGATGCTTGACTAGTCATAAATAAACTACCACTTTACAGGTAAATTAATGGAAATATCTGCCCTTTAAAGAAAAACTCCTAGTATAACCCGCATCTTTAAAGTGTAATTAAGTCCAGGAAAGACAAAGTAGAACAGGATTCTGCATTTGCACAACAGTCTTCTTTAAGTGGCTGGACAGACATACACATCTTTACACCAAAATCATTATATTCTAGACTTTTACTTAAACATAAACCATTAGCCTGAAACAAGAGACTTGTATCTATAAATGTAAGAAATCCGATGGAAAGAGAAAAATGAAGAAAATTTCATCTCATTACTAAGATAACAGGTCTTAATGGGAAACTTCAACAACAAAAACCATTGTATCATTTCTCTACTAACTTGGGAGTTTTATTTCGTGATTTGTCAAATCAAAGAATTTCTAGATCAAGATAAATGATAAAGATGAACAGAATATATTTAAACTTAATCATGGCTCTTAGCTACATTTCCTATTAAAATTAAAATTTCCCATTGAAATGACAATTTCAAGTTTAGGAAAAATGTGAATGAATGTATTCTCTTACAAAACTTGCTTCTACTGCTCCTTGGTAGCTGAAGGTTTGTGCTCAGTTCTTACTTAGTTTTACTTTAGCCAAGACATATATAGTAGCTTTTATTAACTTCAACTGAGGCATTAATTATTTTAACCCCTTCATTTGGTTAAGTATGTTAGTGTGCATATAAAATCATCCTAACAGTCAAATCCCAGGGCCTTGTACATGCAAGGCAAGTATTCTGTCTCTAAGCTAGACCAGCAGCGCATGAAAATATTACTAATTTCCTTGAATGTGATTTCAAAAATGCAACACCATATTTTATATAGTCATGCTGAAAAGCATGCACACGCACATACCTACATGTATGTGCACACACACACGTGCATGCACGTGCACACACACACACACACACACACACACACACCTCCAATTGTGTTCTTTCACGTGATCATTGCTTCACTGGTAGGAACACTTTAATCAGCTTTCGCTGACCTCTGTCACTTGTCTCTTCCCATTGCTTAGCCATTTTCATAAATGTTTGCATAGTCCTTGATCCTTTAACCGGTTCTAACTGCAGCAAATCCCGGAAGTCCATTCTTCCATCCAGGACCTTAAGTTCTGGTGAGAAGGTGTCTCTTGCTAGGTTGACCTGTCCTCTGGAGATTTTCAGTCATATGTTTAGTCTGTGTCTTCAAGGCAGTGTTTTCTTTCTTTCTTTCTTTCTTTCTTTTTGTCTCTGCTCTATAACCATCTTTCTAAAAGTTTCCATGAAACATTAAAAAAAAATAAGCCAAACAAAAACAAAACAAAAACTCCAAACTCATATTATCTGGGAAAAACACAAACAACAAGGCTAATCAGAGAGCTTAACAGAAAACCTACAAAGCAGGGATCTGGGACACTGATTGTCCTATCACTCAGGTAATATTACTCAGGTCAAAACAATGTTGTACTTTAACATGAAGTGGCTATTCGGCTGAGTTACAGCTCTAACTTGATCATGCTCTGCTTTCTATCTTGGGTTTGGAAGTGAACCCTTTATTCCTGAGCACCTACACTACTGAGCTGGAAAGTGAAAGGGCAGTTTATAATTATGATTGCTTTCACACATGTGTTAAGTCAGGGATATAACTCTGTTGTACTTGCTGATATCCACACAGCTCTTGCCCACCTTTCACTTACCAATATCGAGTAAGGGAGTCTGCCTGTTATTTTCTCTCATAAAGGCTCTGTTTCTTTATTTCTACCTTAACCACTATCTCCAAGAATAAGCTCTACTTTTGTTGATGAAGATAAACCAAAGTGCGGAGACTGCTAAACTCATTAGCAGAGACTGTGACTGGCAGTCAGTCCCTTCTTGTCATGTTTGAAGTCACATAGAAGACATAATGCAGAGGTAAAGAACAGGGATCAAGAAATAATATCATTATTATTTACTAAGTGAAAAAGAGTAATTTGGTAAAATTTCATGCCATATGGGCAGTTAATGTTTATGTATTTGATATATATATTTGAGAGAGAGAGAGAGAGAGAGAGAGAGAGAGAGAGAGAGAGAGAGAGAACGAACCTCATGTAACCCAGGCTGGTCTCAAACATAGCCAAGGATGACCTCCTACCTACCTCCATCTCCCAAGTGCTAAGAATACATGACCATTATGTGCAGCTCCAAGGCTTCATGAAAAATAATGTTAGAATTAATGAAAGTAAAAATTTGGGGAAAACTTTGTTAGAAATCTATGGCTCTAACCACGAATCTCAGACATTTCTCATTTTTTTTAAATACTAGAAAACAATTTAAGATTTGACTTAAGGGCCTACAAAGTTTTTTCTTTTCTCTGTAAAAGTGAGAAGATAAAGAGGCACGAGAGGCACAGAAGTATCTGGGCTGCTTCTCTCTGTGATGCCATCTCAAACATTAAAAAAAAATTTCCAAGCAAGCGCTCACCAAGTTACATATGAATACAAAGAGTCGAAACAGCTCGGTGAAACACTTTGGGCACTTACAGTACATTTTCCGTTAGCTGCCTACTTCTTCCTTTGTTCAGATGTTTGCAGTGGGAAAGGGAGCCGTGCTGCTGAGAGACAATTCCCATAATGCACTATGGTCTGTGCTACATCTGAGTCCTCTGCTCATTAAGGATACCTATGCCTTCCCTCTTTGTTTTTTAAGAGGGCAGAATGCAGTAATGACTCAAATGCCCAGGCCTCTCCCCAGACATCATTTTTCTAACAGTCCGAGAGGAGCTGATTCAAGATCAAAGGTCAGAGGCTCTGTTCCAGTTGCCAGCTGGCAGTAAGCTCCAAGGACGGAGGGTGCATGAAGCGTGACGATTCCTCAAGATGCTCGTTCAGGGAGCATGGGCAGTACCCCCCACAGACACCTAGGAAATACTCATTTTATCTCAGCCTGGTGGGTTGGAGAAAAGGGTCAGTTTTCTGGAGTGGTCTTGCAGAACTTCGCATGCTATGATCCCAGCTCAGAGGCTGACTTGATACCAATACAATAAAGCTGGAGAGTGGATAAAAAGTTTCTATTACAGATAAACATTATCTACCCTGGGGCTCAGGACACAGCCATACACTGAATAAGAGGCAAACATCTGGAACCAGGGTGGAGACAGAAACAGTGGCTAGCATGAGCACTCTCTGGAGTGACCAGAAAACTTCCAAATAGGGGAAATCGTAATAGGAAATGTATATCTGTATTTATTTTGGGTGAGTTATTTTCCTCTCTGAACTTCTTTAGATTTTGTGTACTTTCCCCGTAACACATCCAGAATTTGGCTGTTTTTCCCCCTCCTAAACAGCTAAACTGAGATGCTGTATATAAGAAATGGAAAGTGACAAGATATGACCGAGACATTGGAAATCAATCCAAACTAAATGTGCTTCTTAACTATAAGTGAACAGTTGAAAACACTCCTCTTTTATAGCCATGGAGATAAATACTCTGTTTTTATTAGGAAAAAATTGCTTTGGACTGAATAAAGTCATTGGATTAACAAGTCAAAGCAGATGGCTTATTGATGTTTCAGAAAGGAGTTTACAAGGTCTAGTGAAAACAGGGACTTGCTCCGAATTAACAAATTACCCTGGTATAGGGGACATTGACAGTTCAGCTCTAATAGATTTATGGGCTACTGCTGGGTGTTTCATCCCCATTTGGTTTGTTACAATAAAATATTGTGGCATGAGTAACCTATAGCCTTATTGCAATATACTATACTGACCTCTGACCCTAAGGACCCAACAGCAAAACTGTGTATTAAGTTTTTAATTTGTCTTAATCTAACAGGATCAGCACTGGTGTTGTATGGTTTATTTTGATGAGGCTGTTCAATGTCATTAACATATGGCATCTGGTTTCAGGTTTGCTAAGACTCAGTAAGTTTAGGTCTCAGAGATTAGAGAGTCATGTGTTAAGACCCAGAAGTCACTGGCAAAGTGGCACACAGTTTGAGCCCAGAGAATGTATGACAAGACTGCTATCACTCAACTTAGAAGGCAGTGTTTGTTTCTTGGGAAATTTCAGAACCTTTGTATTTGAAAACAGATCTTCAAATTTCATTTTTTTCTACATTTCTCTCTCTTATCACTTCAAATCTGCTTGGTTATTTGATATTGCCCATTCTTTTAACTGTGTGTGGGGGGGGGAGTGTGGGTATGTGTGTCATGGTGTGCATACGGAGGTCAGAGGACAACTGGGTATGTATGTCATGGTGTGCATATGGAGGTCAGAGGACAACTGGGTATGTGTGTCATGGTGTGCATACGGAGGTCAGAGGACAACTGGGTATGTGTGTCATGGTGTGCATACGGAGGTCAGAGGACAACTGTGAGGAGTCCATGCTTGTCTTCCATATTTATATGGATTTGGGGGATCAAGGTCACCGGGCTTTCATAACAGGCACTTTTACTGCCTCAGTCACCCCACTTGCTCTAATACTGCATCTTATTATAATTTTTTCAAAGATTTAAAAATATTTATGAATAGGTGTATGTGTCTGTGTGCCTATTTGCCATTGCGGAGAAGGTTACCTGTGGAGGCCAGAGGAGGGTGTTGGGTTTCCCCCACCTGGTTACAGCAGTTGTGAGGCTCCTGATTTAAGGTTGCTGACAAGTATACTTGGGCCATCTGGAAGAGCAGCAAGCACTCTTCACCCTGGCCATCCCTCCAGCCCCTGACATTAGTCATTCTCTTCTCATGGTTTGCACTCCCGCTTCTATGTCTTTATTATTTAAAGGTAGTTTATGGCTTCTGATAACACTATCATTGAAAATCCTTGAGCCAGGACTGGTGTGCTGTGCCAAAGGACGGCTTGCTTCTCTTCGACAGCTCCTCATTTTTGGATATCAGCTCACTGTTAGTGGCATTCTGTTCATGGGGATCCTTGGTTGAGAGCATGACTCTTTAAAATTCTTGGTTTCGCATGCCGCACGCTGAAGTGCTGTGGAGATGTTTTTTTGGTCTCAGTGACTTTTAACGTTGATTTCTTAGGAAGCTAGGTGACCACTGACGTTTAGAGGAAGCCACTGTCTGCTCTCCGACTCCGTGGCATGCTCCTTTTCTCCCGCTTCTTCCCTCCTTCCTCCATCTACCTCACCACCCACACCACCCCCCTATGGACCTTAACGTAGAGCCAGCAGTAGTCTGACATTTTTTTTTTAGCTCAGTCTCCTAATAAGACTCCCCTGTTCTTCACTTGGGATAAATTGGAGGAGAAAATTTGAACTTGAGGGGTTTTGTTGTTTTTCCAGTGCAGGAGACTAAACCCATGTACTTGGGCATTCGAGAAATAGTCTGTGTCGCACCAAGCCACTGTCTGGCCTCCGAATCTTGGTTTTATATGGGAGTCCTAGGCTTATCTATGTCTTTCACAAATCCAAATCCTTAAGTGCTAAGAATGGCAGCCTTCTCTAAGAACCGCAATGTTGGCTCCCACTCAGTTTCTTCATCCTCTTCAGCTTCAGATCTGGGCCCTTGTGTTTTTGTTGATTCAGCTGTGCACGCGAAAGCTCTGTCGGGGTTTACTCGTTTGTTTTACACTCCACACAGCAATATCTGGCTGTGGTTCTAACGGTGACAAATCTATAAAACCGTCAGGACTGGAAGCCACGGTCTTATTGAAAACACGTGCCTTTGGGGTTGGGGATGTAGCTCAGCGGGTGGACCGAGTGCCTAGCCTGTGTGATGAAGCCTTGGGTCCCATAGTCGGCACTGCACAAACCAGGTGTGCTGCTAGGCCCATGATCCTAGTGCTTGGGAGGTGCAGGAAGGAGATCAGAAGTTCAAGATCATCCTTCACTACCTATCTATCCAGTTAGAGGCTCGACTACATGAAACCCTGTCTCAAAAAAGAAAAAAAGTTCCTTTTTACAGAGATAAGTAGAAATAGAAACTTAAGACCCAGAAAATTAGTCCTCCTAACTTAATCTACTTCCTAAAACACTTTGTGAATTACATATTTCACAGTAGCATGTTTCTTTTGTTTGGTCTATTTTATATATTCTGGGAATGGTATTTTTGAATTGGGGCCAACATACAGGATAAAATACCAATATCCCTGTCCCCATTTTTTTTTAATGAACCAGGATCTTGCTGTGTAGTCCAGGCTGTAGTCCCAATCATCTTATGTCAGCACACCAAATACCAAGACTGCAGGAATGCTCTGCAATGGCTGGCTGAATAGCCATGTTTTGTCACATCTGCAATCCTAGGACTCAGGAGACTACAATGGGAAGACGATGAGCTTGGGGCCAGCCTAAGACATAGAATGAAATCTTATCCCCAAACAAACAAACAAACAAACAAAACCAAAGCTTGAAATACAGCCAGTGTCCTAAGTGGCTGGTTTTACATAAACTGTAAGTTCACCAAATTTATACTACAATAAATATTTGGCTTAATTGTGGTATTTTCAAAGATATTTTGCATATATTGTTACAAATATGGAAAATGTTACATTAAATGGCCTCAAATACATATCAGAAATATACAGCCATTTAAACATTTCTGTTTTTTCCATAGACTCAATCCATAACCAATAAATACAATTAATACAGCACCCTTCTGCAAGTCTAACATTCCCACCTGCCACAATCCTAAATCTGCTCATGGCCTGCTGCAACTAATGGCCTAACCAAAATACAGTGAAAATGAAGTAATAGAAGGGAGAATTAAACATTGTAGTTGGCGGGGGCGGGAGGGGGGGAGGGGGGGCTAGAGAGATAGCATAGTCAGTTAAGTGCTTGTTATATACATATGAGGACCTGGCTTCGTTCTCAACATATCCCAGCAATGAAGCTAGGTGGATCCTGGAGGTTCGCTGGCCAGATGCACAAGGGAGAGTACTAGAGAGATGGCTCAGAGGTTAAGAGCGTTAGCTGCTCTTCCAGAGGTCCTGAGTTCAATTCCCAATACCCACACTGTGGCTCACTAGCATCTGTAAAAAACAAGAGACCATCACCCAAGGTTGACCTGTGGTCACACACATGTATTAACACATACACACACACAAAATGTAAAGTTTTGATAGATACCCACACCTTTTCCAATTAGAGGTAAGATTAAAAGTGAGGAGAAAATTATAAAAACAACAACAACAAAACACCTGACACATTTGTATTTTCTTTGAAGAGATCTCAGATATATTTTATCGAAGTTGTGAATACATGTTTGATATAAAAATTTTAATGGCCTTTCTTACTCTGTGCCTTTGGGAAAGTTGTTATAACAAAGATGAGAAACTAATAATGTAATTCAAGGTCTCTATAAAAAAAACATTTTTGAGAGGCGGAAGGAGCGAGCCTGCCCTGGGGGGAGTTCAGTCCCTCAGAGTCTTCGTGGGGCTCAGTGGAGCCAGCCCTTCTCAGACAACCTGATGGTGTGCAGTGTAGCAGGAAGGTACCAATGAACAATGTTTCATTGAACTTAATTCACCAGTGTCTCTCACAGTGAATATATTAAGAAACATGCTGGCATATTTTGGTGTTCCCATAGACCAGGATTTGCTGACTTTGCAAAAATAAAGACCAGGGGTCTGCTGGGAGTCTCATTTGTATTATTGGGAGAATGTTTTCTTTATTACCTTGTTGAAGACCTAATTTAGAGTTGATCCCACACTTGAACTCTGAGTATTCTGATGAATATGAACCTATGGTTCCATCTTCTGCTGATGTTTTATGTGTTGCCAATGATGAACAAGCCAGTTATCTCAGTACATGGGAAAAGGAGGAAGGGAAAAATGATCTTTTCATGCCTTCAAAACTGATTTTGAAACCATCATCACCTGCTCTAAGACAGAACAAAGCAGTGAGATGATAATCTGCTAGTAAAGCTACCATTAAAAAGATAGCTGCCCTTGAAGATGACCTAACTTTCCTGCAGTCTCACATTGCAGTAATGAACCCAACATGGACTGAATGTCCATCATTATCAGTGACTTCTGGGCTGAGTGCAGAACCAGATCACTTTCCAAGTTCGGTACTTCCTCCTCCTCCCCTCTTTCCTCAGTCTTCTCTTCAGCCTCCCTGTTTTCCTCCCAAGCAACCTACATGCAACAGAGATAACTGGGCAGATGAAGTGGAAAGACAGCCCTTGGGGGTTAACAAGATGAATGATAGTCATCATTCAAAATGCCAGAGAGTTCATGATGTTCCAAATATGGTGGGTGTTCTAAAGGACATGAATAAGGTCACCAGGTGGTAGACCCATTCAAAAGAGGAGAAGACAGAGTTCCCATTGGGATCCAGTGTCTTTAATATCTAATGCATGGAAACAGAAGGTTGCATTTCAAGATTTCTTTGACAAAGAAAATGGATCTTGAGACTGCTCTCCATTTTCTAGTGCAGAAATGTCAAGATTTCGATGTCACATTTCCCCACAGAAAGTCAATGATGTAAGGGAAGGACTGGTAATATAAAAGCAGTTATCCAAAGTACCCGAAGTGAAAGCTGTGCCTACACTTGGGAGGACAGATCCAGATATATGCTGTGTTATCCTTCACTGCCTTTCAGAAGGTCACAAACTCTGTTAGGGTGATTAAGACTTATCTTGGGACCTATCTGCGCCCAACCTGAGGAAGGGATTTAAGAATACTTGTCTCTGGTTTTAGAAGACCTGGCAGTTAACTGGCTACTGAAGAGAGTTGGGTGTATAGATTTTCCCCTTTATGTGAGTGCTACTGAAAACGGAATACATGCTTCAGTCATTTTCCTACATAATTCTGGCTTCCGACTTAAGCTCCTTTGAATTTTGTAAGTTGGTGTGATATGGTTTATTTAGCCTTCAGCAACTTGGATATTTTCCGTAAAAGGTGATAATTTTTCCATTAAGATAGTCATAGTTTTAATCACATAGGATTGAACTTTCTGAAACTTCCTGAGGTAATTGATTATTTTGACTGCCAAGTACTGCACGTAGAAGTAGACTCTTGATAAGTTTTGTCCACACTGGCTTTGCACATACATATGCCTGGCATGTTCCCGTTGTTCTCTAGTACATTTGCACCTTATTTTTTTTGTAAATAGACTGTCCAATAAATGAATCTTTTGAAAAAAAGAATAATTTTTGAAAGAATGTCAATAATGTTATTGTTACCTTGTCCATGTGATGAATATATGTTTTTTCTGATATCTTTTCTCAAATATGAGAAAGTGATCCATTTAGTAAAAAATATTATTCCAAATGTTATTTTCTAAGGGTGTGAGCAAGATTACTGAAGCTGAATGGAAAAGTGGTGCATAGATATTTCTACCCTCATTGAAAAAAAAATCATTCCAAAATATCCACACACAGTAACTAACTTCATTATTTTAGTACGGTTTGTTCTCTCTCTCTCTCTCTCTCTCTCTCTCTCTCTCTCTCTGTGTGTGTGTGTGTGTGTGTGTGTGCGCGCGTGTGTGTGTGATCTCTGTCTTTGTTTC
>CABHPH010141764.1:6298-18720 GCA_902168325.1 Peromyscus nudipes | reverse complement strand
TCTTTGTTTCTGTCTGTCTCTTTCTCCCTGTGCTCTGTGTGTGTGTGACTCTACGATCAAATGCAGGGCCTTATGTGTATTAAGCAAGTGCTGTGCCACTAAGCTCCATGCCCAATCCTTAGCATGAAATTTTTATTCAAGTGTGACTCATTTGACTCACCACTTAGTAATTTCTGACTAAGGTTCATAGTCTGTATTCAACACACACACACACACACACACACACACACACACACTTGTGGATTCTGCCATCCCATCAATTTGTTTTCTATTCAGAAAAACAAAGGAACAAACTTAGGAAGGAAAGAAGGGCAGTTTAAATACGCATCCGCGACACCGATACTTTCGAAGGCAAGGAGACAACGACAGGGAGTCACGGCTGCCTTTCAAGACCTCCCATAAATCCAGTAGTAACTCCAGTGGGAGAACAAAAGTCACCTACACTTTGAGAAATCACCTAAGGTAAAAATGGATCAGATGACTCTTTCCTTTCAAAATAAGAGGGAAAGCCTTGCATGATTTTCAAGTGGTAGTAGGAGAAGATCTGAAACCGGGGAGTTTATGTAAATTTGCAGGAGTCTGAGCTTTGCAGCAGGCTACACAATGTCTGCATCTGGATGCTACACCTGAGGATGACACAGTGAAGAATGGACAGAGATGCACCTTCCATTGCCTCTTCTTAGGTGACTAGTGGACAGCCAGATGCAGGCCCTCTACGATTTGTTCTGCTCCTGCCCACCCGTGATAAGATCTGCAGAAATCATTTAGAAGGCTGAAAGATAATTTACTGTTTTTCTCTAAGCTTTCCACTTTCTACAAGCACCAGGTCCTCTCCAAGTGAACTAATCCTACTGTAAAGAATTTCTGGTTTCATTCTTCTAACCTATCAACAAGGCTTTAGATGAACTCTGGTACAAATTAATGGTCTTGATTTCTGGGGTTTTGCTTTTAGTTTTTACTTCACTGTTTTGGTGTTTATTCTTCTAAAAAGCTGTTTCTATGTTTTTCACCCCCTCTTTCTAATAGTCCCTCCCCCCTCTATCATGAGATGGGTATTGTAGAAGACAGAATTATAGAATTTCTATTTTCACACCATCTCCAAATTTTACTTTAGAATCTTATGCTTTAGAAAAAAGTAAAGCCTCAGTTAGCACACGATTAAAATATGTAGGCAAATCTTTTGCTTGGAATAGACCTTAAAGTGAATCTTTGGAGTCGGGACAAGAAGAATCCATGGTAAACTGTAGGACAAGAGGATGCTCGAGAGAGGTAAGAAGCCAGGCATATCACTAGGTGCCTCTGGAGTGGAAGCTGCTCTGGTTCAAGGACAAAATACAGAGAACATGATATCAAGCCTATGTGTTAGCCTTGACCAATAAGAGATGCAAACCCAAGCAGTTTTGCTTCAATCAAACCACATCAAATGAGATCGTGGACATGTTTCAGGAAGGTACTGAAGCATTTTGAATTATGTGTACCTTTCAGATCTGAACCAATGGCCACGCCACCAGTCCTCCACTTCCTCCTCCTTTTCAGCGGTCTGAGAGTAGAGATGCCCTTACGTAGAAATATACACCCGCCGTGTCTCCCAACCAAAGCAACTGTTTTAAGAGCAGAGGTTATAATAAAAGGCACTTATAGCAGTAAGTACTGTCTTAGGTAAAGTACTGAACACCTGTTTAGTTTTTACTAATCACCCAAGCAACTATAGCAGGAGCACATAAAAATACCTCTGTATCTGCCATTCCCAAACTTGCCGCATTTCCTATTATGAATTGCCTGTGGCTTATCGTTCATCTCATATTTTTAACCTATACAGAAAAAGGAAAGTTTATTTTAAAGGTACAAATGAATCAAATTTGTATTGTAAGCAAAGTCTTCATTAACAAGTGGACACAGAAATTATATTTTTGAAAAGTAAATGTTAGGCTGGCTGATATACATGGGAGTTCTGCCCTTTTCTGAAAAGAACGGAGGAGGAGTGGATTGGGGGAAGAGGGGAGGTTGATGGAAGGACTAGGAGGAGAAGAGGGAGGGGAAACTGTGATTGGGCTGGGAAATAATTACCTTTTAAAAAACTGAAAAAAAAAAAAAGAAAAGAAAGTGTTAGCACAGTATGGTAGGTCACACTGAAATCCCAAGGCTGAAACAGAAGGATCACTACAAGTTTCAAGCCAGCCTGGTCTACATAGTGAGTTCTTGGGCTACAGAGTAAGATCTTGTCTCAAAAAATAATTACAAAAAGCTAAATAATTAAAATGAATAACACAACAGCTAGTGTGAAATGTTTTACAGTTAGGAAAGAAGGCAGACTGGCTGGGAAGACGTTTCCGTGGGTAAAGTACCTGTCACACAAGTCTGAGAACTCAGTTCCATCTCTTCACCCATTGAAAAGCTGCCCATGATGGCACGGGCCTGTAATCCCACCTGTGAGACCAAAGCTCCTCCATTTTTACAGAAAAACAAGTTAATCATGTGATGGTGACTATGTGACCATGGAAGGTCCCAAACCTGGTCTCTATGGTGATTGTTTAACCACAGAATGTCTCCACCTAAGGGCAGCAAATGAGAAATGGTGATGGGCAACCACCCCCTTAAAAGTGAGATTAAACTATGATTTCTGGAAAGTCCTTAGAAACGAGCCAATCAGAAATGTACATGTATGGAAAATCCCCTGCTATTGTAATCTTGTGGTTTTTGCCTTTAAAAGCTATGCACAATTCAGACTGGGCACTTCCTCCAGTCTCTACTGCATTGAATGTGTTGGACGAAGTCCCTGCCTATGCTTGTATTGCTCTTCGATATCCCGAATTAAAGCCTTGCTTTTGCATTCCAGTATGCTCTTCTTCCGTGGTCTCTCTGGGGGTTGCAATCTGGGCACAACACCACCCACCACTGGAACTCAGAGACAGCAGGATATCAGCGGCTCGCTGGCCAGCCAGTCTAGGCACACGCTGAGCACTAGGTTTAGAGTAAGACCCTGTCTTAAGAAATAAGGTAGAAAGCGAGACAAGAAAATTGTTAGCCTCCACATGAACGCACACGAACAGAGGGGAGAGAAGGGGGTTACAAGTTCAGAAAGTTTTCAGAAAGCAAACTATTCCACTCAAATCAAGTATACAAGAAGGTCTCACGTGTTGAATGAGGAAGGTTGGTGAAAGAAATGAACTTTGAAAATGCATAGAGAAGCCAGGCAGCGGTGGCGCACGTCTTTAATCTCAGCACTCGGGAGGCAGAGCCAGGTGGATCTCTGTGAGTTCGAGGCCAGCCTGGTCTACAGAGTGAGTTCAAGGACAGGCACCAAAACCACACAGAGAAACCCTATCTTGAAAAAAACAAACAAACAAACAAACAAAATGCATCGAGAGCAGAGATTGGGAAAATGAGAGGCTCTCATAAGCTAAATGTCAATGAAGGAGAGATGCGGGATCACCACAAAGCACAGCAAATGAACATCTGGGAAGAATGTTAAACTAGTTCTTTCCTTCCAATTTTAAAAGGCTGAGAGTAGCCAAGATAACCCAAATCATCACTGAGAAGCCGGGAAGTGAAACAGTACTTGAGAAAAACTACAAATACAAATACATAGACTCGGATAGAGAAACAATTGCAGATAATTAATAGTGTGAAAGTCTCAATAATGTTTTGGTTTCCTGGAAGTCCAAAGCCAAACCCATCATCAAAAGAGAACATCAAAACAACCCAGATGATGTTCCCTCTAGGCTCTCGAGGTAGAAAGGTCAGAGACCTTGGTTTAGATAACTCAGCATCGCTTCCTTTGATTCGCATTCAATTGGCCATGAAAAACATGCCCAGCTGATTACTAGCTGCCCTCGTTTTTTTTTTTTTTACTAAATTCATGTCAAGCTCCACACACTTCTCACAAAATCCAGGGGTTAATTTAGAATGACAACTTAAAAAGACAGCAATATCATCAAATATTTTTCAAATCCTTAATTATTATTTAATAAACCTTTGTGACACTGGATAGATCCCAAGAAAAAATTTTCATGGCTTGGTTTTGATACGATAGAGTATGTACCAATGGTATTAAAGCCTCACTACTTCCTTTTGGTCATAGATTATCTGATAACACCCAGTGACAAAGAGTTCAGTACAAAAGGAGGAACTTAAATCTCACCACACCGGCTTTAGAATTTGATTAATAGGTCAGGAATAAAGAATAGTGACAGATGGCGAAAGGAATGATAATAGAAAAATGATAAGGAATGGAGCTAAATCCCATATGGCTTTCTTTTTGTCAGTATCAAAATTAAGCAAGGACTCCTTAAAGTTAATGAAATACACACCCTATATCCAAGTTTTATGGACTGTGGTGGTTTGAATAAGAATGGTCCCCAAAGGCTCATATGTTTGAATATGTAGTCACCAGGGAGTGGACCTATTTGAAAGGATTAGAAGAATTAGGAGGTGTGGCCTCACAGAGGAACTGTGTCACTGGGGGTGGGCTTTGAGGTTTCAAAAGCCCATGTCAGCCCCAGGTATTCCCCAGTCCTCCTCTGCCTATGGATCAGGATGTAGCTCTTAGGTACTGCTCCAGCACCTGCCTGGCTGTGGCCATGCTCCCCACCACAGTGATAATGAACTAAACCTCTGAAACAGTAAGCAAACCCCCAATTAAATGCCTTCTATTATAAGAGTTGCCTTGGTCATGCTTTCTCTGCAGTAACAGAACACTGCGGAAGACATGCACAAAGGAAAGGCTTGACCCCTTTGAAACTTCTTATTCAAATTCTACGGCTGAGAGAGCAGCTCTGGGGAAATGGGTAGGAAGCAGGAAACATCTTAAGACTGGCATCCAGAGACATTTGCAGGACTTGGAGGTGCTTTGGAAGTGACTTGGGAAGACTGATTTGAAAGACATTGCAGATTCTACTATGCATACCTCTACAAGTGTCAACATCACAGTAAGAAGAGACAAAAGCACCCAGCATGGTGGCTCATTCCACAATGCCAGCACTTTGGATACTGAGGCAGAAGGATTGCCATGAAGCTAGACTAGGCTACCCAGTGAGTTCCAGGCCAACATGGAGCTATAGAGTGAGACCTTGTTTTATAAAAAAAAATAAAAATTAAAAAAATAAAGAAGCCAAAACCAAAACAACAAAAAAGTGTAATAATTCACTGAATGAATATTACCATGAAAGAGTGAAATCCAGATAAGGCTATCCAAATATCTACATAATTTTACATCTTTAGCATACATGCTTTCTTCAACAGTATAGGAAACAGATTACAAAATAAGAGAATAAATGAAGTCTCATTTCACAATTCGGATATGTGAATGACAATAATAAAGCATGAAAATCTAATGCCACAGTTAGGATAATTCTATAATTATTTTAATATTTGGATAGCTTAATTCAAAATATGAAAATGGCCGATAAGCTGAGGGTGGGAAAAACTTGAGAAACTCTGAAGAGACAGCATAATTGAGTAACTAAAAAGGGAAGCAGCAATAGAGCAGCCAGAATCAGAATAAATTACTCATTTATTAAAATGAAATAGTAATATCTTTAAAATGATAAATTCCTGAAATAACTAGACAAAAGGAAGCAATCAATAATTCTAACCTTAACTTTCAAAGGAATAGCAAGAAAATATCCTCAATTATCTTCCAAGTAGTTCTTAATAATACTTTCCAGAATCCTTGGCAAATTCACGTGAGAATTATATAAATTCAGGTAATGGCCAGTGGTTCCTGATAAACCGGTGTAATTCATTATTCCCCCAAATCAGTGATAAGTAAAGCTGATAAAGAGACAATTCACACATACCAGGAGCATCAGGTTCATATTTATAGATCTTAGAAACCTTTAACTTTAGGGGAAGGGCACTGGGGGTTGAACCAGAGCTAACACAAGTGCCAAGTGAGACCTCTGCCAGTGAACTATGACCCCACTCTCCTAAGTTTCAAACCTCTTGGAATTTTGAGCATAGCAGACATTTACTCTTTCCTCCAAAACATTTTATTGTTACCTGTGCAAGTTAAATACCATGTTTGTTGAGCCACAGTATGACAAGCATTTGTGTTTTTTTTAAATTTCTGTTACAAACAATAATGATTCTTAGATAAGACCATATTTGTTATACTCAAATAAAACATATTATACCAAAATCAACATCAAAAATCAATACTGAAAGTCTAAAAAGTTCAGGTATATTGAAAAACTTCTTGAACTAAATCATACCAACTATTTCTTAGATTTTAACTTCTAAATCACAGTGTGAGAGTGTGTGTGTGTGTGTGTGTGTGTGTGTGAGAGAGAGAGAGAGAGAGAGAATGTGTGTGTGTGAGTGTGTGTGTGTGAGAGAGAGAGAGAGAGAGAGTATGTGTGTGTGAGTGTGTGTGTATGTGTGTGAGTGAGAGGGGGGAGGGGGAGGAGGGGGGAGAGAGAGAGAGAGAGAGCGAGAGAGAGAGAGCGCTAGTTAGTTTACTATGGTCAGGACCAAAGTTTAATGATTTTGCTGGCCATCCTTATTACAAGAGTAGCTAAAGAAAATGTTCCTCTTCCTTACGCACATCATAAAGAATCCAGAGCTCTTCTCTATGGTAGCAGATATGTTGGAAACACTACATTTAATCACAAACTAACCTGACATTCACAAATATAAAATGTTTTTAAAACAACACTTATTCTAGGTGCTAAAGTTATACAATATTACTTCAGTTCACACCTTTATAAAAAGCAATATATCACAAGTGGTGATAGGGGTCAACCAAAGAGGATGACGCAAAGGGACCACGAGAGGCAAGTGTCAAATGAAGGAAACACACAGGGCCACCTGGAAACTTTCGAGGATTTCAACTTCTAACAGAGACAGTGAGAGCAAGAGGCTAAAGCATTGTACCTGGGGAGGAAATTACAGGCCAGGTTTGCACAGGACTCCAAGTTTCTCATTTGCTTCCACAGTCCCACCTACCTCCATATCAAGTCTAAGTCAACAATTTTGCAGAATAAATCAACAAAATAGTGATTTACAAAATCAAAAGTCATGGGATTCCATTAATATATTATCAATACTGCTTTTGTTTTTCCAGTGCTAGGGCTCAAACCCTAGGCTTTGTGCACACTAGACAAGCACTCTACCACTAAGGTACATCACCAGCCCTCATGCTTATGTTGTATGGAGACAAGTACTTGGTTGCTCAGGTTATTTATTGTTTTAAGATCTCTTGCAAAAATTAAAATCGTTTGGTGGCAATGCAGGCAGGAGGTGAGGGCCAGAGTTCATGGGTACCATTTTCATAGAGAGTATCCAGAAATCAATTAAAATGAAAGACAATTGACTCTACACCTCAAATCAGGAGCCTGTGATACAAACAATCAAAATTACTCAATGTTTTGGCAACAACATGTGGAAATTTTAAGAATGAAGGGACAAGCTAAGTTTCAGAGATGGAGATGGCTCGGTTGGTAGAACGTTTATCTAGCATACACAAAGCCTTGAGATTGATCCCGAGGTCCACATGAACCACTCATGGTACTGTACAACTGTAATCCCAGAACACTGTAGCTAGAAACAGGAAGATTAGAAGTCCAAGGTTAGCTACAGTATATAGTGAGTTGAAGGACATCCTGGCTTATATAAGAAATTGTCTTAAAAAAAAATAAAAGGCATGTTAGACTTCAAAGAGCTCAAGGCCAAATGGAAAGGGCTGGATGCTAACGCATAGGTACAGATGTTCAAAGCTTAAATAAAAATCATGAAATGGCAATTAATGATACCTACAATAATGATGTCAAGGAATAGATGGTTTTCTAAACAAATTAAGTTCTAGGTGATCAAAATTCAGTGTTTAATCCAGTTCTAAACTGGATTTTCCCATGAATTATAGTCTGTGAACATGAATAGTTTGCCATCTATTACTGAAGTAGCTGTATAAATGGCAGTTACGATTCTGACAGATGGGTAAAGATCAAATTATGAGAGGCTTACCTCAAGGAATATAAAGAAGGCAACCTCTTGGGGTCTGCTATAAAAATGTCTAAGAATGTGAACACTCTGAGCTATTGCAGACAGAGGAACATCATGCCCCTTTTACTGCCCATCACAAAGTTTTACAAAGAATTAATGATCAACATGTGTCACGTATAGCCTTTCTACCTTTCTTGTGAGAACAGTTCAGCATTCTACAGAAGTGGATTCCAGGTTGTCTAGGAATGAATGATTTGATAACCAAGCACACAATCCAGAGAAATAGAGCATGAAGTGACAGTTTTGTTGACTTGTTGCATGTTATATGAAATTCGTTACCTTTTATAGAAGACAGACATATCTGTTTTAAAAATGGATGGCTGCTGTTCTATTAACTTTTGTGATTCTGATACGATCAAGTCACCTATGGGCTGTAGAGACATGCAATAGCCAAACGACTAACAACAAATATCCTCACAGCATTCAAAGGACCTTAGAAAAGACCTGGTTAGGTCTGAAGAGACAGCTTAGTAGATAAGAGCTTCTGCGGTGCAAGCCTGAGGACCTGGGGTTTAGTTTCCTGCATCCAAGTAAATGCTGGATGCTGTGGCAGCTGCAAGCCCAGCACTGGGGAGGCTTGGAATGGTGAAGAGACAGGCAGGTCTCCAGAGCTTGCTGGCCAGCTCACCCAGTCTATCAGTGAGCTCTTGGTTCAGAGAGACCCTATCTCAAAACATAAGGTGGAGAGCAACAGAGGAAGCTATCAACATTGACCTCTGGACTGCCCATAGGTGTGTACCTGCATAAGCATGTGCATACACATATACTGCTCTCCACACAAACCCAAATAAAGAAATGACTTGGTTAAGTGAGGATCCCATTTCTTAAATAAAAGATGAATGCATCTTTCAGCATCCTTTGCCCAACCATGCGGAGGTTCTCCTTCATCACCATGCCCCGTAACCTTATGCACACGTGGCTGAGACTGAGGTATCACCAGTGCTCCTTCTGCTTTAACAATGTTCATATATCTGCGACTAGCTGAAATTTACTGAGCTTAATAATCAGAAAATTGGCCTCAAATTGGCCTCAGTTTTTTTTCCTTGTGAAAACATTAAAAAAGAAACATTCTTAAACCACAAAATATTCAGATAGGCTTTTTTCATGCTGAGGCAACATTTTAAAAAATCTATTATTTAACATTTAATCAGTATCCTGTTCACCTATACAGAGGATAATGATTTATGACATGGCCACTGGAATATGGCATTACAAATTCCTACCTGTAGTTAATTTCTTTTAGTTGTTATTCATTTAAGTCTCAATTCTAACACACTTCTCAGATGTTATTCTTGTTTACGCTCTTTGTTCTATAGCTGCTGGGGGGGGACATGTCTGCAGCACTGGCATTTAGATATGAGGGAAGCCATGACCGTTTTAGAAATGAATCAATCTTGTAAGTAATGTAAGTAAAAATTAAGAACATTAAGGATTAGCTTATAATCGGAACTGAGAAACAATGGAAAGGGTAACAAGCTTGGCAAGGTGCTCTGAGGCTCTGTAAGAGTTTGTGTCTGAGGAAGGAAGGGTCACCTACATCAGCAGTTATGAGTGGAAAGACGTGTAAAACTGCTCAGTATAATTTGCTGAAGATGAATATACTTGTCTGCAGTGTTCTGGGGCTTCATCATTTTTATTGCTACTTCCATTTTGTCGACAGTGCTTAGGTACCAGTCTGACATAAAAGGAGCTCTGTCTTCCAGATGTCCTTTTGCCAGAGGTTTGAGGAACAGAATATTCTTCCTGTGACATGCAGAGGATGCAGCCCCTAGTCTCCCAAATCACCAAATCATAAATTCCTCTCCACTTTGCTATTCATTCGCACCCTTAGGTCTCTCTGACCATTTGATGACTTCCAGCTCTCACTCCCTTTGAATTCCCATTTTCTTTTATTGTTTTCCTCCTAATGCGGCAGCTTCTATTTTGGAGGGGCAGAACCTCACCCTGCTTGTTCCATCCATCTTTCTCCGCACTCTTGCTACCTTTACATTGCTTTAATGCCCTTTCTGACTTGCACCACCTCCTAATTTAATGGCATCCGTGAGTTTCATTAACATGCTTTTTACTCCGTTTTCTACATCATTAATGCAGCAGCCATATAAGACAGGACATAACACTGATCCTTGCAGCACCTAGACACATTCCCTTACTTGATACATTGCCATTTATCGTTTATCGATATTTTTTATGGTTCTCTAGCCAGTTTTGAGTCCATGTGACTCTGCTTATAACTGGGATAATTTGAATTAATTGTGCACAGATGTCAAGAAGCACTGCATCAAAAGCTTCACTGAATTTGAGAAACACTACATCTACCATAGTTCCGGGTTTACAGGTATTAGTTGTATCTAAAAGCCGTATCATTTCAGACCTTTGTAAGTCTAGCCACTTCTGTATATTTATTTTTCTTTTAATATTTGTGTCATTATTTTCTGTGAATACAAATAAAATAATGATTTTTTTTTCTGTATTTCTTGTCGTGCATATATCCGCTCATGGAGAGGCCAGAGGAGGCCTTGGGTTTCATTCCTCAGGAGCTGTCCACCTTGGCTTTTGAGACGGGGTCTTCCACTGAGGCCTGGGGCTTGCCGATTAGGCTGGGCTGTCTGGCCAGTGAACTTCAGGGTTCGGTTACCTGTCTCTGATCCCCCAGCGCTGGGACTCCAAACACACACACAGTGCCTGGCTCTTTGCCATGGGTGGGAGCGATGGAACTCAGGTTCTCATCATACGTGTATGACAAGCATTTACTGAGAAAACATCTTCTTAACTTGGTAATTATTCTAGATTAGCCGAAAAGTTACAGAGAGCAGAGTTCTCTCGTCCCTTTCTCCAGTATTGGTATCTTACAAAACCCATGTAAGTTCCCGAAAATCAAGGAGTCAACAGAAGAATAGCAGACTACCATTAACTAGAGACTTCTTCCTGTTCCCATTTCCCTTAAACTTTCTCTGTGCCATCATATGTAGTGGTCTTGTCTGCCGAGTCGCCAATATCTTAGACCCTTTCTCAGTTTTCCCTTTTTATTACCACTATTGGTTGATTACTTGTGCTTCCCCCAAAATCCATCTGTTGAAGTCTGATTACAGTGGTATTTGGAGGGAGAGCCTCTGAGAGTAGGGCATGAGTACAGCCTTTGTGAATGGGATCAGCACCCTTTTTAAAGAGGCTGCAGAAAACTCCTTTACTCTTTTGGTCAAATGAGTTCATGGCAAGAACGCCTAAGAGCCAGGAAACAGGCATTCATCAGATGCTGAATCTGCCAGGGCCTTGGCCATGAACTTCCCAAACCAAGAACTGTAGAGAAAGAAATGTTTATAAGCCCCCCACTAGCTGGTATTGCCATATTGTGTGGCAGCCCTAAAAGACCAAGACACAATTACCTTGACAATTCTGAAGAGTGCTAGCAGGTTTGTCCATGTTTATACACAGCATGAGAATTATGGGAAAAGAAACACTGACGCACAACAGCCTTCTCACCGCACCATTCTGGAAGGCTTTGGTATTAGCCTAACCACGGCTAGTCATGTGTTTTGGTCCTCTGGTTTAGGTGGCATGCCTGTTTTCCATTTTCATACTCTAGTCCACGCATTCTCAGCAAGGCTATTGCAATACTGAAGCATAAAACCCCGGTTCCTAGAGCGCACGCCTGTAATCTCCGTACTCCTAGGTGAGATGGGTGGTGGAGACAGAGGAATACCCAGAAATCATGGGTGATCTAATCTCATGTGCAGAGATGTGTTAGCCATGATCACACCAGATCCTCCATTTTGGTTAAACAATGCCAATTCTTGAACTAAAATAACTTAATGTTCTACATTCCTGCCCTCCCTGCCCTATCCACCCCCAGAAACAGCTGGCCATGAGAAATGTTTATCAGCCACCTAACAATCTTTATCTGACTACATACCCTACTTTGCTAGCTACCCCTAGCAATGACCACAGGACAAAAAAAAAAAAAAAGAAAAGAAAAAAAGGAAACATTTCAGTCCCCTTCCCCCTTTGCCTTTTCTGCCCTGTAACTACCCTACCTGTAGGTGGATGCCAGGCCCCTGGTTCTTAGACTAGAAACACCCCTTAAGTAGTCTTTTCCGCCTGTACTACTGCGGAGTCACTCACTTCGTTGTCTGGCTTTCCTTCCCTCTGACCTTATGTGGAGAACAATAAAAGAAAGACCCAGTCAGAAATGAGGTAGAAGGCAATGATAAACACTCTAGGGTGTTCTCTGACCTCCAAATATGTACACAGTGGCACACATGTGCCTAGGGACACACACACACACACACACACAGAGAGAGAGAGAGAGAGAGAGAGAGAGAGAGAGAGAGAGAGAGAATGAGAATCTATACCCATACACAAAGAAAGAAAATGCCAGAAGGAAACCAAATATTTTACATGCTAGTTTAAAAAATAAAAGATAA